>QVRM01006563.1:0-58831 GCA_003439945.1 Dermanyssus gallinae | reverse complement strand
TACGCCAGTGCAAATTGCTTTTTCAATCTGTTCTACGAATGAGGTAGAGGACAAGGGCTGAATAGGCCATGATGCAATTGATGTTATTTTATACAGGACTCGAGCAAGCCTGATTGATACGGGCTAAAAAAAACTATCAGACCTTTATGTTATAAGGCTGATAACTGAGATTCCCGTGAACAATCTGGTTAATGGTACTTAGTTGCAATCTAGTGAACTGTTGGTCTCGGAAAACGAAATATTTTATAATCTTATTATTTATTGCCAGGTCTCCCCCACGCGAAGGACGAGAGCAGTAGTTAATCTTTGATGAAATTCTTAGACGCAGTTGCGCTGCGTAAATAACAGATTGCAGGCAGAGGTTGACGTCCAAGGCGAAACCGTGGGGCATCGTGGAGCTTGTGGTCAGTGGATCTCTCACAGTCTACCCTTATGTCCCGTCACCTCGTGGAATATTCGCATGTCCAAATTTCATAGAGGATAAGGATAAGCCATTAGTTGCCCTCTGAGTAGCGCTTTGTCTAGAAATATTTTAGGCACCTCACAATAATTGCATTTCTATTATGAGGCGTTTATACATAAGTGCGCTGCTGTCGAGGACGCTTTGGACCCTAATCTTGGCTTAAATTGAGTAGCGCACGTGCTTTAATATCGAGTCGAACGCGGCACGAAATGTCATAAAGACATTGTATAGACTAATTGCTCTCTCTAGTGTGCTTATATCTGCTCGATATCTGTGAGGCGAATTAAACATGATCTCGCAACTCTTAAACCATGTTGCTCTGGTCGGAGCAATGTAACCGTGGAACTCGCCACAATAAATCATACGGCTGACAAGGAGGCCCGCTAGCAATTCTTCTACACGCAGCTCTTAGCAATGCCCGCCGGGAACTAGGAACTCAGTTAGTGCTCATTTGCTCTCTGGAATGCTCTCTGGAGCACAATGCAATCGCTCCATGCTACGAGCAGTTTTCTGGTATGAAGGCATCTATTGAAGAGCGCCATACAGTAAAGCGCCGCTGGTGTTGCCCGCTGCAAGTGTTGTTGAAGACGCTGTCCGGTCCGGGCATTTTGTTCGAGCGCCGTATGGCCTCTGGCCCACATCCTGCATGGTGTTCCTTCAGCTTGGTGCTCGACCGCATGTCCGCGGGCAGGGTTATTGAGATCGTGTCATGTATATTGAGTATGTTCCGGAAGTGGGCTTGCTGTCTACTGAATATGGAGACCACAGCAGCCAAGTCATAGGTACGGTGTCTGCTGTGTCTTCTGGAGCAGTCGTGTTCCCTCTAGCTAGGTCTTGTTCTACTACTCGACACCGTAGTATTCGTCGAGAAAAGGGTCCTGTTGCTGCGTATAGCGGCATCATTGCAGGTCTCACGCGAGCCTGTTCCATTGTCTGCCATTCTGAGCTTCACGATTGTTGTCCACTCCGTCGCTTTGCGTGTCCTGTATAGGATTTAAGCGCTTTGATAGCTTAGTGTGGCTCTCGACATCCTGTTCTTTTCTATCAGTAGAGAGGCGCATGATAGTTTTTTTTGCAGGCGATCTGCTTTGAGGGACCTTAAAAGAAGACCCTGTTGAGTTTGACTCTAGACTGACTTTGTGAAGAGGCATAGGAGGTGTAGCATAAGTGGAAGACTTGTCATCAATGAAATACCACTACTCCTATTGTTCCTTTACTTACTCAATTAAGTAAATATGGTCTCTCTATGTTTTAGACAAAAGCATAGTTATTTGTGCGATTTATATTGAGGACATAGTCAGGTGGGGAGTTTTGACTGGGGCAGTACATCTGTTAAAAAATACCGCAGGTGCTCTAACTCCAGCTCAGCGTGAACAGAAGTCTCGCATAGAGCAAAGGGTAAATGCTGGCTTGATATTAGCTTTCACTACAAGTGTAGACCGTGAAAGCGTGGCCCCCACAACGAGTCTTTGTCTCTGCTGTCTTTCTCGATTAATAGGAGTAGTGATTTCAATAAATTTTCCGTTTATGTCAAAGAACTATTACTATTGAGTGTTCATGACTTACTTTTTGGGGTTTTAGATATTCTGCTTCCGTGAACACTACACGTTTGCCGCATTCAGTGCTTGCGCAGACAGAAGTCTTAATGATCGTTCGGGGCCCTCGAAATTTCACAAAACTATTTTCAGTTTCTCATTTAACATTCGACTAAGCCCAGATTCGGTTCCGGTACCATTTCGTATAGTTTCGGATTGTGTGGTAGGTGGGTGTCCTGGTGCGTGTTGCCAACGTTCTATTGCTATTTCCGCTCTCTTGCGGACGGTGGTTGTCAGAAAATCTTTGAATAGTGCAAATATTATGAGCCTGTTCGACCTACACTGCGGCAGCGGTAGCTACAACTCGCACTCTCTCAGAAGCTTCTCTCAGTGAAGTCATGCTCTGTGAGGAGAGGGAGGCTGAGAGAGATTCAAACATGCTGCTCCCGCTGCCGGCCGTCTGCTATGAATGTATGATATATGAAATAAACGGACTTAGTAGTCATTGTATTTAACCGCCAAGAACGGCTTGTTCACTCCAGTAAATAGCAAATAGAAATTCACTAATTCGCCTAAACAAGGCTCCCCCGAAACTTTACAACGGTGCCGTTACTAGGATTCGAGTCCTTTGTTTAGCCGCCTGTGTGGACATTGCTATTTTCACGATTTCAGGTGTTTTTCGTCGTTTTGAACTTTGAGTGAATCGACCACGAGCAGGCCCGCTGCTCACGCGTTTCGAGTGTCGTGTGCCTCGTGAAATCTTGCTCACAACGACAACTCGATCATGACGGATCGAGCACTCACCTGCCTACGGCGCTTCCGGACAATCGAGCGCAACCGTGTAAAACTGTACGCGAACGGGCGCTCCAAATAAGAGACATCGCGGCAGACCAGCGGGACAAGACCGAGCTGGTCGACCTGCAACGAAATGTCGAAAAACGGTTCAAATGCGGCACTGGAATGTTCAGCACTTCTTAAACGTTTGATTTTCGAAGTGAATTCAGTAACCGCTCCCGTGATGCGTAGTGGGACAACGGACTCGCCCTCGGCATCAACAGCAGCAACAATTACATCATCGTCGTCTTCGATACCTAGCCAGTTCATCATCAGTTCTGCCCCACCCGTTTTCGACACGTCCCCTGAGATGTTCGATGGGGATATTTTGCGTTATCGTACCTTCATCGCGCAGTTTGATAACTGGGTATCTCGCAGCACAGCCGCCTCGGCCACCGGTCGTCTTGTAGCTCTCCGAAAGCTACTGCGTGGGCCTCCAAAGCAACTAGTTGACTCATTGCCGGTGAACGATGTCAGCTACAAGGTGGCTCTTAAGTTGCTGGAAGTTGCTGGAAGACAACTACGGAAGGCTGGACATCGTCAGGCAGCAATTGATTGCGTCGTTGCAAAAATTACCAATTTTGTACTGTAGGTTTACGCGAGCTCCTCAACTTTGTACAGTCCACAGTGCAGTCGCTAGATGGACTCGAGAGTCCGTTACATACGTATTCCTTGTGGTTTAAAGCTACACTCCGGGCAGATATCCCGTGGAAGATTGTGTTTGACTTTACCGATAATAGGCGACTGTCGTCTATCCATTCCGCGTCAGGCAGTTCTGCTGACATGATTTGGTGACAGGCGGTGTCGATAAATTTGCTGCTGAGGCCGCTGAAAAGATTCGCCAGTTGATTGATTATGTCACACGGTATACGTCACTGCGCGAAGAGACAGCGATACTCGGTCAACTAACTGACGTCGACGAGAATTGAGAGCAACGGCAGCCCGAGGCATCGCAGAAGCAGAGGAAAACTGACAACCATGCTGGCAACCGTTTAAAGTCGACCGTGTCAGCAGTAGCAGTGCCACAGCCACACAGGTTCGCACCGTGTCTCTTCTGCAATGACGTTAAACATTCATCGTCACGCTGTGCTGCTTACTTAACGATCGAGCAACGGTTGAAGATCCTTCTTGAACAAAACAGGTGTCATGTGTGTTTCCGTCATCGCCACGTCAAGCTGTCACAGTGTGCTGGACCCAACGTTGGTTGCTGAGTGTGTAACTCGAGAGACCATTACCCCCGATGCACAGCGCAACTAGCAGCAGTAGCCATCCAGTCGCTGCTGCGAGGGATCTTCACAAGCGCGGCGATAACGAACTGGGTGTACATGGCGACTGCGTTCCTCACGAAAGCAGGAGGTTGCATTCCCGTGCGCGTCTTCATGGATCTGGGAAGTAATTTGACCTTTGTCGCCTCAGACGCGCTCAAACACTGACCAGACGTCCAGCCAGTTCACCATGCCAACCTCAACATCCAAGCGTTCGCCGGCACTCACAAGATATCATCGGCTCGCTATAAAATCACCCTCCAGACGACACACGCGTCGACATACTTGCGTACAAGCATGATTTTGCCATAAACCCGACAAATGATTGCAGTCCGGGTGTACATGAGGCGATCAAGAGATTGTCAGCAGACCATCCCCTTGCGGACCGATCGTTTCTTGGCGAGCAGCCGGCCTCACCTCCTGCCGTTCTAGTTGGAATGGATAAGTTTTACAAACTGGCGTTCCTCGGCCACGAAAAGCATGTCGTTGATGGTTTTGCGGCAAAACAGACACGGTTAGGATGGATTACTGGTTGGCCAACAACGTCGCCCAACACTAATGCTGATGTAGCCAACGTCATCACTCATTGCTGCGCGGCCGCGCTATCGAAACCCGCGCGCGATATCGAGCGTCACCGGGCCTCTCATCTGACGACGCAGGTAACGCGAAGGGAGTGTGTCTTACAATGGCAAAGAGTACACTGTCTCGCTACCACGCAAAGACGACATATTGCAACAACAAAAGCACAGCTCTCGCCCGCCTGGAAAGTAAACTTCGATCCTATCGCCGCGATCCTGAGACGTACAAGCGATATGACGATGAGGTGGTACGCACCTTTGTACGCGAGGGACATGCTGAGGAGTTGTTCGACGTTCACCTTGAAGCCGAGGACAATTGCGACGATTCTTTCTTCATGCCGCATCACCAGGTGATAACGACATCGGGGACTACCTCAAAGTTCCGGATTGTCTTCGACCACTTATCATCAGCGCCAGAAAAGACGTCACTAAACCACCACCTCCTCGTCGTACCCAACCTTAACCCGAACCCAGTCAAGTTGTCAATCAACTTGCGCCTTCATCGCGTCGCAATCTCTGCCGATATCACCAAGGCATACATGCGAATAATCCTCACTGCATACGATCGTCATCGATTCCGGTTTCTTTGGCGAGGACCTCACGACGAGAAAGTCACTTGCTTCCAGACCTGGGGTGCCGCTCCGAGCGATTTTCTCCTCACGGGTACAATCCGGAGACATTTGAAGCACATAGATCCTGAGTCAACGTTGCGTATACCTGACTCGCTGTATCACGACGATATACTCTGCAGCTTCGCAATAGATTCGGAGGCAGACCAGCCCGTAGACTCCGATAGGGCGACTCAGTTCACGAGGTGGGCGAACGAGATTGCTACACTGCTGAAGTTTAAAATACCTTGCTGCCACTCCACGACGGACACATGCGACGTAACGTACCATTTGCATCTATTCGGAGATGCGTCCGAGGCTGCCTACGCCCCAGTAGCGTATCTGCAGATGTGCACACCCGATGGCGCCAATAAGAGCCAACGCGTTATGGAGAAATCACGGATTGCTCCGTGCGACCGGGACCGACCCACTCTCGCTAGACTGCCATCAGGAGGTTTCTGAGTCACTACCCAGGGTGTCGCCATTTAATCACCGACAACGGAAGATCGTTCATCAAAGCATCGACGAATATAAAGAAATGATTTACGTCAATCAAGAATCAGGAAAACAGGCTTGTCAACCTGTTTGAGGTGGACTGTCAGAAAATCTTTGAATAGTGCAAATATGAGCCTGTTCAACCTACACTGCGCAGCGGTAGCTACAACTCGTACTCTCTCAGAAGCTGCTCTCAGTGAAGTCATGCTTTGTGAGGAGAGGGAGGCAGAGATTCAACCATGCTGCTCCCGCTGCCGGCCGTCTGCTATGAATGTATGATATATGAAATAAACGGACTTACTAGTCGTTGTACTTAATCGCCAAGAACGGCTTGTTCACTCTCGTAGCAAAAAGAAATCCACTAATTCGCCTAAACAAAGGCTCCCTCGAAACTCTACAGAGGTTGTCAAGAGTGGCGGTGCTCCATTTATATATATATATATATATATATATATATATATATATATATATATATATATAGTTTATTTTAGCTAGAGCGCCATTTCCGTGGCTACAGGCCGCGTAAGACCGACGTTCATCTGTGCAATGAGTATCGTTTGTCTTATCTGTCCCTCTTCACTACGCTACTAGCAGTGCTCGAGCTGTGGCAACGGCAGCGGCTACCGCTACCGTCATTGCAGTACCGATGACAAAGCCCCTGAACCGCAAAACCTCAGAAAGGTGTCATCGAAAGGTTTTCTTTCTTTCTCCTTATTTGTGCCGTCCAATTCTTATCTTTCGATTTCTCTCTCTCTTACTCTCTTCTCCCGTTATCTCTTTTTCTCTCACTCTCTACCTATCTTTTCCCCCGTTATCTCTTTGCCTATTGTCCTTCTTTGTACCTTCGTCGTAGGGCTTATTCGTTCGCCCTACGAGCACAAGGAAGGGTAAGACCAACAGCCAGTCCGCAGGGGTTGTGCTCCTTCTGCCAGTCAACCACCGGGAGAGGTGACGGGAGGTAATTCGGCGACGACAATGACCACGTTGGCAACAACGATGGGGACCTTGCATTGCCATTTTCAACGAGCCAGATCCTTGGCCAGACCCCTTCCCTTCATACGAGAGCCCTCGCAGCCTCCTCCTGCTCCCCTTACTACTCAGCTGGGCCAAGAGAGCTGCCTGCGGCAACCACCGGCGCCTAGGGTTTCGCTAAACTTCCGCCTGGCAGCAAACGACGGGCATCTAACAGCAGACGATCGTCGGCGTACGACGGTGAGCGACTGTGGCTGTCGATGAGACTCGATGAGCGGTGCTTCGAAATGGTAATAATGCCCACTATGATGAGTGTGGCGATGACAATGGTGGCGATGTCCTGACACCTCCATCGCCTTTATCGCTTTCATCGTCATTGTCGTGCCCGGCGGGCGCTTGAGAACCGCTGACACCATACGACAAGACACCTATGCACGTAATAAAATTGAACTGACCTTTGCCGGTGCACCCAAGTCTACGCAAAAAATATAAGATACGCGCATATGAATGTACATATATATATATATATATATATATATATATATTTATATATATATATATATATATATATATATATATATATATATATATATATTATCACGGGTACTAGTAGTAGCCGTGTTCAACAAATACCTGCCTTTCAAACTCAGTTATGCTTTGAGCATATTATGCATACGTTATACGTTAGAGAGCGGGTTTTCTATTGTGCCATTATGCGTATTTAAGAGATATTGCAGATGTTCTACGACTCAATGCTTGGCTTACACTTAAGAATATTTCACCAATTGTGCACTTGTTATAATTTGCTTTGCAACAGTACCGTGGGGCATCGTTGAAGGTGGTAGGTGAATCACAGTCAACACCTTGCGTCCCATCACCTCATGGAATCCTCGCGTGTGCAAATTCCATAGACAATAACGACACGCTAATATTTGCTACGATGCTTTCTCTAAGCACTCTCGCTACGTTTAGAAGCATTTCACGCACCTCTGAGTAATCTCAGTTCTACTGTGAGACGCACGTTATACTAAATAGTTTATTCGGATGTTCTCGAGTCTCCTTAGTTTAGTTAATACTCTACTTCATATGTCGTGAAGATATTCATTGCTACCTCTTTCTGCAAATGACCTAGATATGTGTTTGCAAGATATGTGTTTTACTCGATCCACCAAAATATTTTGTTTGTGGAAATTTAGAGTGACTTTAAGGTAGGTTGACTCGTAGCATCTTTTGCAGTAAAGTGAGTAAAACGACATGGCGGCTCAAACATGACGAAAGTAATTGCGCATAGTAAATGGCATGTAAATAGACTAATTGATTATCTGCACTTGTTAAATAAAGCTGCTCGAACGCCCCTGTATTAGGTCATCTAGTATTAGACATAGCGTAGACGCAGATCGCCGGCAACCAAATTGAACCAAAAAACACATGCTTAGAAAAGGGCTACACTGAGTATACCAGCGCCGACTCGATTCACATCTGCGTTCACAGAATGTTTGTAGCTGCTGCAGATGCAGAAAACATCAGATAATAAGCATAAAGCATAAATACACCACCGGCTAGCTGACTAAGGCTGCCCGAAACTCGGCAAATATCTAAATTATAGAGCTCTACTCCGGCGTATGGAAATTCCGCGCCTATAGAGGTTGTGATGGAAGCCATGGACAGCATATTTCGTGACCAGATGACGAAGCTCTCGCAGGAGATTCTTTCAGGTCTAAAACATCATCACATCCGCGTTATATGAATTGCTAAGTATGTCGCGTCATCTCGAAAAAGCGCACGCTAAACTTCTGAAGAGCGGCGTTGAGACACAGGCGATAACGCGGCACCAGATCTTCGATAAATGGTAGGATGCCTACAGAACGAATGCTTCTGCGAGTTTTGGAGTAACCCGACAACCCTTTTGAGCAAGGTTACTTTGAGCTTATCAAGATTTTACAGTTGCCCGATTGTCAAATCTTCTGAAATAAAGGTGATGCCATATGGAGCGACTGAAGCCATCTGGGGGGCTCCAACCCACTAAAAAACAGTCATGTCCTTATCCCCCAACTGACTGGGAACTACTTACGCATGCATCAAGCAGTCAGAGGGGGCGAGTCTGTTTACTCCTGGCGAAAGTTGTCTCCGGGAGCAGCAGGGAAATGCAAAAGTCGCAGTTTGTTGGCCGCTGTCTTAGCTTGTAAAATCTTGTTAAAAACCGCTGTTGTCAGGTTCCAGTACTCCAGGGAATTCGTCACCTTCAGAACGATGTCGCGTAGATTACGAATGGGCGTACTCATTAGAGTCCTCATTAGTGACGCTGTTCCGCCCATGCGGGACACGCCAGAGCTATGTGCTCTGGAGTGTCCTCGAGTCCATTGCCGCAGTGGACGCACGTGGGGCTGGGGGCCGTCCTGATTCTGAATAGGTACGACTGAAAATTGTCGTGCCCCGTCAAAATCTGGGTGGTGTGGAAGGTGAGCTCCCCACCGGGCCGGTACACCTAGTACACCCATGTTAGGGACCAGCTTGCGGAGACTGGCACCTGGGTCCCCCTCCGCCAGGCCATCCCACTCCCCCTGCCATAGCTGCAGTGTGTGTTACCGTGCCTCTTCCTGCTTAAGGCTCTGGTTGCCCCACAGGCGGCGGCGCTCTTCTGCTTTCAGGTCCCATGGAATAGTGCCCGCGAGAACAAGCGCCGCCGCTGTGCTAACCGTGCGGTACGCCATGGTGACTCTAAGGGCTCCGACCCATTGAGCCCGCCGTAAGCGGACTCTATTTGCCTTGCTCTTCACAGCGTTGGTAGGCCAGGCCGAAGCCTCGTATAGTGCGACTGACTCGGCCACGGACATAATAATCCTTCTTCTTGTTTGTTTAGGGCCGTAGGTGTTTGGCATGAGGCGCGCGAAACTATTGGCGATCTTCAATGCCCTCTCCGACGCCCGCTGTAGGTGTTCAGTACCCCGAAGGCCCCGGTCCAGGAAGACCCCGAGGTACTTCGTAGCATTGACCTCAGCAATCTCCTGGTCCTCCAGGAGTTCTCCAGAGAGTTTCTGTTACACTGACATTTATTATTCACAAGAGCTCCCTGCAGGCGGTCATCGCCGACTTCCTTGTCCAACCCCGTGTTGTTCTGGGGTTGTTCTCATGCACCAAGCAAGGATAAAGGCGCCACCGTAGCTGCTAGCCAGTAAGAGGCTTGACTACTTCAACAGTAGAAAGCTTACATAAAGCTATGCTCACTCTACGTTGTGCGTCACTTTTGGCTTTTCTTCACTGACTCAGTCACTTTTGAACTTAGTCACTTTTGGCAAACCATCTTTGTGATGCCTTCAACAAGATGATAAAGAGGGGACATATGCCAGGAGGCTGGCATATCGCCAGGCTTTCTCTGATATTTAAGGGCAAGCATGGTTCCTTCCGCCAGAGCAATTCGGCTTTGAGAGAAGTCGGAGCACGCGTGCTGCAATCCATGTTCTTCCGTCAGAGATAAAGCGAGTTGTGGCAAAACCCGGAGGCCATTTGTGACCAGTCTTTATAGACTGCATCAAAGCCTTCGACAAACCACCTCGAGATCTTCTGGGAAAGCTGGCATGCACCACTTGGTGGCTTTCTTCTGAGCGTATTTGTGAGCTTCGTTGATGAAGACATTTTACTGGTATAAGGTGAGCAGAAAGTATTGCAGGTAAGGCAAAATATAGGAACTCCACAAGGGGAGTCACTAAGCTGCTTCTCTTCCACTTCTGCTTGCCGATTTGTATGGCTATATTCGACAGGAGTTCCAGAAGGCCCCACTTGTGATGCATGCAGATGATATAGTGGTCGCTCACTACGACCTGGGTGCCATTAAGCGCATCGTTTCTCTGGCAGATATGTTTTGGTCTCAAGGGGGCTGGAAATACACGCCATATAGACCAAGGCTGTGGAATTTAGAAGAGTGAGTCGAATGGCTGTTAAAGACGCTTTATGTTGCGGCGGCCAATCCGTCAACTCTGGAATTTGTCATTTATGTCCGGTAATTTAGCCTTCGACTCCAATATAGTGGGCCGACCTTTACTGCTCACTCGTCTGGAGAGGCAGGTGACGTCCGGCGACTCTCCGTCCCGATGGCAGTGGCACACTTCTACGTCAAGATTGCTAGAAGGATGATGTATGATCCTGACAGAGTATGGGAACACTTCACTCGGGCAAACTTTGGTTACCTTGAAAGGTGTACATGAAGCGAGTACAATGCCTGTCAATGCGAATAAGGAGCAACTTCGTATACATCATGTCAGGTTGTGCGCCGGTTGTTGAGATAATTCGATTGAGGTTGAGAACGCCGCGTGCAGTTCTATTCGAGAGCTTTATCTCGGCATGGAAAAACAAAGTCCGATGAGAGGTTAGAAACCTGGATATTTTCACTGCTTCTCACCTCTGGTCTGGTCTTGCATGCGACAATAGCCACGTCTACACCGGAGACAGTTCATGGCTATCATCATCTGGTCTGCACACACGGAAAGCGCCTGTCGACTGTGCTATCAGACGTAAACGAAGTTTCATGCGTCTGCCTGCCTGGCCCTTGCGAAGAGGTCACTGCACTGCCTGTCGCCGAATAACATGCCGCGAGCAGGTGACACATGTATAAGAGCTATGTTATATGCATACTCAATATGAGTGAAATGAATATGCTTATTAAGAAGAAATCACAAATTAAAACACAGCGGGGCGAAGTGTATTTCAAGTAGACAACGTCAAGAAAAAAATTGTAGTACTCTGTGCCTGACTTGCTAAATTACCTACTTGTCGGTTTTGCAGCAGTGTTTGGCAATGCTTAGACGCAGTCCACACGACATTTGACGTCGATTATGATGCTGGACAGTTAAAGCAGTGGGCGGTGCCTAATAACTATGCACCGTAGAGCGTTGGAACGCCGTTAGGTTGAGAGGTACTGATCACTACGCCGAAAAATTTTAATTATCAGAAAAATTACAATGTGATTGTTTTTCTAATAATAATAATAATAATAATAATAATCATTATTGCCTGTGCACATTTGTAGGATAAACAGTAAACAACTAAAACATCATCAAACTTGCAGAAGCGAAGCTTGATCAGTTTACGCCTGTACGCCGGGTGCAAACGTGGACCTATTTATTGCTACGTGGTACTGCTAAATCTAAAAATGAGCGAATATGAAGAAATAAATTATTTTATCTTAATTGACGTTGCTGCACGTCAACGCTGATGTCGCATAGCATAACGAACATATACACGCAGCGTTTCAAACGTGTAATGGTTGTAAAGCGAGTGAGCTAAGAGACGGTTTCGTCGTGGCGTTTTTTGATGCCATTTTTCCACTGAATTCCACAATGGAGAACCCTCTATTTGTTCTTACTCTAGCCAAACAAGTAGTTTTCACCCACCCGAGCTGAACAGCCGAGTTGGGATGCTGGTCGCCGATTCATATTGCCACTTTGTTGCTGTTGTTGCAATTATCTACATCGCTTTTGTCGTAGTAATAGTAGTAATAGTAGTAGTAGTGGTTGCTTGTAGTTTGGTATCTTATGAAGCAATGCGAAGAGCAGTCCCGTGGACGTTAAATCTTGGCTGGGAGTCAGCCCAAAAAGTATTTTTTTTTGTAGTCGTTGTAGTTGTTGTTGTTGCTGTTGTTGCTTCGGTTACCGCCGTCAACGTCATTGAAGTTGTCGTTGCTGCACCTGTTGTACTGCTGCTGTGGATGTCTTATAGCCGGCTAGCTCGTTCGCCCTTTGTTCGTTCATCAATCAGGTCAGACCCATAATATGAGCGGTGGCGGTCAAAGCCAAGACGCTCCGTGTGTCCCGCTGAAAAACGGGCTTCGGGGCTTCGGTTATCGCTTATCAGCAGCACTATCAATCAATATGATCATTCGCTAAAACGCCGCAGCCTGATTTCTGCTGTACAAACCCTCCCCTGGCCACGCTGGGCGCGGCCAACGAGATGACGCATACGGCATGCCATGACCCGCACAGGCCAGTGTGCTTGTCGCGTCCACCGGCTATGGGGCAATTGAATCCGTGTGGTACAGCATCGTATTGTCAACAACAAATTAAACGCAGACAACCAACACTGAATGCATGCATCTGGTTCAGTGATATAACGCACAACTTTTGTATATCTGCCTTATGGGTTAAGAGCAACGTTTACAACTAGTCTACTACATTACCGGGTAGCATCAGAAGAAAAGAAAGACGGATCGAATCAGTGAATAGTAGTTATATATATATATATATATATATAAGAGGGCGGATCGATAAGTTCCAGTACTTTGAAAATTAAGAATTGAACCGATACTACTAAGGCCTTTAGTATTATATATATATATATATATATATATATATATATATATACATATATATAGATCCAACACTAATGTTCTTTTAATTGTTTTCGACTACAATTGAATTGTTTTACACGAATTTTCGTCACCTGGTTCTACGGCCAATAAGGAATACTACCGCAAAATTATAGGAAGATTGCGCGAGAAGCTTGAATTCTGGAAAAACAACACTTGGATCCTCTATGACGACAACGCACCAGCGCACGCATACGCACATTCCTTACTGATTTTGGATGATTTGAGGAAAATTGTGATTTCTAGATTTTCACAACCTCCCTAGCCGACCGAAAAAGAAGCTGCCGAAATAGTTCGTCGTATGGACGCTTTGTAGAGATTGAGAGTAACTGTTGCGTGTACTGTACTCATCACTCGAGGCATAAACCAGTCTTCAATAAGCTGGAATCCATTTACTACACCAAAGAGCCACGTTTCTACTATTATTTGACTTTTCCTGTTCCCATGGCGAATAACATTTGACGAAGCAACTCTTAGAGACTATATGAAAGAAAAATATATATATTCGCAGAAGCAACTTGACTCGATTCCGAAAGACGAGCTCAATTTTTTTTTCGAAAAGTAGAAAAGAACGTGGAACAAGTGCGTTTCAGCAAGTGGTAGTTACTTTGAAGTGAACAAAAACACTTTGGAAAACTAAATTATATGTTGTTTTTTATAAGTTTGTCTCAGAACTTTTCGATTCACACTTCGTATATAAAGGGAGAGAGAAGATCCGAGCAGAGAGAAATCTCTAAAAAGGTCGTAATTAAATTAAACAATTCGCTTCCGGGGCTCGTCAATAACGTGTACAATATAGGCGAGTGAAGTCGTTGTTCCGCATGCGTCGATTACCGAGGGGACGTGCATCAAGCGACCTCGTCCTTCGCATTTCAAACAAATGTGCGTGTTCTCAAACCGCTCTATCGGCCATATGCACATTACCTATGGGCACTGCAAGGATCGCAGCGCCGCCATTCACGCCTATATCGGTACTCAGTTCCACAATAGTGGAGCGGCAACGCACGACGGCCGCATTGGCCACAAATGCAGTCAACCCCCAATCCTACAACCGTGCCCCAATCCTCACACCGTCTCCGATCGAGCCGGCCTGTCTGAGCCTGCTAACAACAATGGAGAACGGTAAAGCCGAGATGCATAGATTGCACTCATGGAATATCGCTTAGCATAGTATTATTCTTAGCGTAAGTTATTAGCGGACTGTTATGCGCAGAATATTGCTAGGAAATTCTCTTAGCCGGAGCCCGCTGACAACGCTCTAACCTCGACAATAGCGATCAATATATTTATATATATATCGTATATTCTTCTTTCCATTAAGCGTTCCTTATTTACTAGAGTGTATCTGTCAACTGAGGTATTTGCTTTGCTTTCTCGCCGCGATTCGTTAGCTCCAAGCTCTGGCTAGTGATGATGGTGTCAGGGGTAACAAAAGTAATGTCGGGGTGCGCCTTGATAGTAAAGAGATCAAAACTATTTCGTTAGGCTGTGTACTAAGCACGCACTTCAAGGAGGGCCATTTGTGAGTCGATCAATTTAATGCGTACCCAATTACGGCAAGAAAGCGCTTCGTGTACCTGCTAGCGTGTTGCAGACCGGCGATGGAAACAATCAAAGTCAGGCTTAGGTCACCTATGAGAGGACCACCTCAGCAATTTTTGTTGAAGTGGCAGGGCAAAGTGACCGACGCATCGGCAGAGGTAGCGCAGTTAGATGTGTACCTCGCCAGGGAGCTTTCGGATAGAATGGCGCACGTACAAGGTACATTGTGCACAACTATCATCACTTATTTCAGCAAGTTGACGATCAATGTCGTTGCCGGTTCTACTCGCAGATGTGCGCTAAATATCATGCAGCCAGCTGCCAGACGCACCGGCGGTCTTTACACTTTTTCGCTGAGTGGAGCGGCCGTTGAAGTGCTAAAAATGTATCTAATGACGACTGTATTGCAATTATATAGCATCTTGAAATGCAAAGTAATTGCGAAATAAACAGTATATATGTAATGTGTACCATATTTGCTTAAAATGTGGTGATAATATTTGGCGCACGGCAGGATAAGTGGTTAGCTTTTGCTCTCCTATGATTTTGAGAAATCCTGCAATTTCAGTTTCGAACGAAACAGTTGCACTCATGCTCGGAATGCGTCGGTCTTCCTAGAAACGTGTTGAACATACGTTGATTGCTCTTGCTTGTTCTGCATATATTTTTAGGCACTTTTTGATTGTGTGCATACCTATCTGTATGTCCGTGCAAAATTGCATCTGGACACATGTAAGTTGATCGAAGGTAGAATTCATCATTTCAGAGATCTTTAAAGGGTAGCTTAGAACGCTGAGGTTCAGACGAGCAGTAACTAACATAAAGCAGTAAACCTTTGCAGTTAAAGCACAGTTTGCATCGAAGCTTCGGCTATAACTTAAATATCAATATTTAATGTAAAAAGTTTATGTAAGGTCTATGTGTATAAAATTGTAAGTTGATGTTCCAGCGATTACTAAAGGATTTCTTAGAAGTCAAACTTAAATGGTGGCCAGTGGATAGCTATGGCATGGCGTGGCATACCGTCTGAGATTCCCCTATTCGATCCCTAGCGTACGACTGCATCTTTGCGCATGGCCAAATGGCAGGTCTCATGGTCGCATATGCGGACAACACGGCTTTCCCCTATAGGGGTTGCCCGTTCCAGCTAAACCAAAATGACGCCCAATTTTGGGTCTGGGGGATGTTGGGAGGGAAGGGGTGAGTGCAGCAGAGCAGTCGAAAGCTTGAACAACAATTTGTATTCCTCCCACGAGTCGAATTAAGAATTCATTGTGAACACATAGCGATGCATGTGCGGCAACTCAGTTCGGCTTCGATAGCCGTACTTGACGCTGGCTTTGTATTGGGCGCCGTATAGGCTCTGACACGTGGCGTGGCGTCTAGCGTTCAGTGATAGGCAAATTACTGTCCACAAGAGGCATTGGCCCGAATACTTCAAAGGCGCCTATATACCGCCAGACGAGGCGATAAGCCATGCTACTAATCTGATTCGAGTGCGAGAGAATCCGGGGTAGGGCACTAATGTCTATTTGATGTTCAATTAGATAAATACGTGGAACGTCGATGTGACAGCTGTCCTTGAAAACGGATTTGGCATCGTGGAAAGACATTTCAGCCCATCTTCGCGGTAGGCGTAGTCACGTTCGGATTTCCGGGACGGGCTAACTGAACTCGTCCGGCGCTATCTCAAGCAGCCGCTATCTCAAACTGATATTTGAGCGTTACTAGTGATATTTGCAGTCCGGCTCACTCGATCTGCATGAAGGTTCTTTGTTCATGCTTATACCGTGGGGTCTTCTATATATATATATATATATATATATATATATATATATATATATATATATACACACACATGTAAAGTTGTTGTGAGGCATGTCTATGAATATATACCAATACATAGTGATATTCGCAAACACGGACAATAGCCTTTTCTGCAAAGTGCCCTTAATTGTTATAATTGTTGAAAATGTGTATCTATTAATGAGAAATTACTAAATTTAAATTTGCCGTCCGGAGAAGACGGTACCATAAACTTGTACATGCAAGTGTGTGTATATATATATATATATACTTTAATATTTGACACCAAAGCTTATTTATTTATCACCCAATCATATTGCAGTACAGATCGCACAGGTTACAATTCTGTATGCGATTCGATATCATCAATTTTGTATTCAGTCTGTCTGTTTACTTCACACTACTTTGGTCATTAGTTTTCAAAATAAACAGCATATTCATAAGAATAGGAGGTCCTCTAAGACGCAAATGGTATATGTCCTAAACGGATGGCATAAGCGTGTGCGCCTTCTTGTGGAAAACAAGTATTGCTAACTATTAGACGCTTAATTTACCCACGGTTCTATTACGGTTTTCATAAAACTTCCTAGACACCGCACTCGAAGCGTGCACAATCGCTCGAAAGTTTGATATGTATGATATACGACTCATACCTGAGATCCCCATAAACATATCAACTAATAGTTCGCAATGACACGTAGTGGGGCAATTTTTTTTTATGGAGGAGGGTTAAATACTTTTACGTACTATTGCTGCGAGTAGAAAAGGAGAACGTCCCAATTACTATCTCGAGCAGTGTGGGACTCGATCTCAGCGGATGGATGTTAGCCCGCTGAGACCCATACCCACTAAACGCACCTCCACCCTTAAGCTTCACTCTCTGATGGCCCATATCTCCACAGAACAGTACTATGGGCCATCAGGAGAAGTGGCGAGTGCCACTCGGATCATTTGGCCGGGGTCACTCATGGGTTTCCCCAACGTTTGGCGTGTCCTGTACTAACACCTGCGAAGCCGCGTCATTCGGACTTGCGTGATCTTCTAGCACAGTCGGCGGAAATCTTGCTCTCCTGAACCTTCCCAAGGCTTCTTTCTCATTCAGCACCGCCGTAACCATAGCTACTCTTAGCTTCCATCCAGAAGTCGTGCCGCATATGTAGTCTACGAACTCCTTAAAAGTTCTTCTGGGGGAGGATCGGGAACGTTTGCTCCTCTTCCGAATCCCTCATTAATCTATTTGTTTCTGAGTTTTGCGACTGCTGTGGCTCTAGCCTGTTCCAGTACCTGGCACTTTAGAAGAGTGTGGGTCGGATCATCATCCGTTCCCTCTTGGCAGTAAACACAGCTTCGCTGGAAATCCCCATGTCCCGTGAGGAAGTGGGGCTATTTAGAGCTCACACAGAGTATCGAACTAAAATTTAGCTGACGCATGAGTTTAAGTCAACGGTTCTTTAGAAGCGCAACTGGATAATCTAAAACCCTCACGTGATTCAAGAACAGCCGTTTTGATGGTGTTCCCGCAAGCCACCCAGCAGGCGAGGAAATTGAGCTTCTGACGATGAATTGTCCCGAACGAGAAATCTCGCTTAACGAGGACATTCATTGGTCCTTATCTGCGATTTAACACCGTTTTCAAAAATAGATAAACGCACGCTATCAATACATGACAATCAGCAAACTAAAGACCCTTTGAAATTGACATTGCACATCAAAGCGTGCATAAATGTAATTGAGCCTAAGCTTGCTAACAGGCGGTCGTTTGTAGAGGCGCATCGAATGCCCTTCGTTGGCCTTGGTGCGACACCGTGACGCGGTAACCGCGTGGCTCAGAAAGCGTGGAAAGTTCTCCACCGTCTCCGTTGCTGCGGCCGCGAGGTCGAAGAGCCTCTATCAAGACATCAGTACATACGCTCTGCTCCAACAAGTGGCAAGCTGACTCGTTGACATGTTGACGAAGAAGGCGAATGAAAAATACCGCAGAAGAGAGGGAAACACTTGCGGGCCAATTGGCCGGCTTACATAGCAACGGCCGCTACGATGCGACCCTGACCGCTTTGAACCTAGCGCTTCCACTCCCAAGACGTCCGAGTCTTCCCGGTAGTAGTTCGGGTGCTGCATCTACTGCTGCTGTCGCCTTTTCCTACGCATTTCAGCCAGAGCACGTTCTGGTCGGAAGGCGGCCATTTGCATTCGACTGTATTCCGGCCACCGTGACGGTGACAGCGAGGCCCAACGATGATGCTACCAACCACACACACCTACATGCAGTTTGCTACGACTTCGACTACTGAAATGTCAACTTGGAGTCGGCGTTCTCGTTTCGTGAGCAGCATAATATTATATGTATATGCTGCTACTGTTGCTGGTTCTGCTGTTCCTGGCGCTAAGACAAGCGCTGGCGAGTTGGGCCGCACGGCCCCTACAACCCCCAAGCACGCTTTAGCTGCGCGAACGCTATGGCTCTGGCCAAACTCAAACAATTGATCCTGTCCTTTAAAGATGACGCAGATGCGACAGCTGCTCAGCTGTTTTACCTAAAGTCTACTGCTAGTACTATACACTCCTACTACTACTGGTGCTACGCTGTTAGTATTGACTAAATTAAAATCGCTAACTAACATTGCGATTGCAGTAACTACTCTGTTCTCTACTCTTCGTCTCGCACGATACGATGCTTTGTGGAGTGTGAAAGAAGCGGTCAACGTTGGACGCCGCCCGCGTAAGATGACGGACGACGATTCGATCACCAGCCCACTGGTTGGTCCGCTGGGGGAGTCCTACCCTCATGGCTAACCAGATTTAGGCTGGCAGGCGGCGGCGGAGGGGGGGCGCCAATGAACGCGAATGTACCTCGTTTAAGCTATACCACTGCTGCACGGCGTGTGTGCATCACGGACTTGCTTTTAGTCTGCGCATATCGAGAAGAGGCTGGTCTCCTCTCGGTATGCGCAGAATAGAGGAAATCTTACGTGCTTGTGTTTGGCATCGACCTGCTCCTTCCAAATTACGTTTTCGTTGTCTTTTTTAGAGCTTCGTTTGCTACTATTGTCAAGGGCGCCACACAAACTAGAGTGGGTTACCTGGGAGAGGCGCCTCGAGGTGAACCGCATTTTCACGAGATAAACTTCAATTGATATTCTCCGCAGCAAAAATCTCTGCGGCCAAAATGTAGATGCGGATTCGCCTATAGCCCTCCTTGTTTCCATTGCAACTGGCTGCTCAATAAAATTTACCTTTAACTAGCGATACCTTAAATTTTTTCGCTGTCCTGCTAAATTGGCAACAGCGCCTGCTGATCTCGAAGCTTAACTCCTGAAAGGTGGTGCCAACGTGTTCCACACGGTTGCGTTCCACACAAGGGCCTTTCCAGAGAACCATGGAACCATAGTCCTGCCCGGCTGTAGGACTGCCAGACACTTCCTGCAGAACACATTAGCGTATTGCAGTGCCTTCGACAACACTATGTTAAGGACGGCGTAGTGCGAGAGCCTACGGCGGCACTTAGAAAAGCAGAACGGACGTTCTCTTGCCGGCCACGCCAATGTAAGGCAAGGGTGCAAATATGAGGCGCACATACGGCCATAACCCAAACCAGATTAAATGAATTACTGAAGAGTGGTGGTCGAAGCTAGGTATGCGGACTGGGGCAGATACGTTGTACGTCGAATTGTAGACCTCCGGCTGGGTGGGAAAGGAAGCCTGGCCCCAACTTAATCCATCCACATTCAGATTTAACGCTCGCTTCACGCACTAGCTTATCTTCTCGTCAAATGTTTGTATAGAGCCTCTAGACAGACGTGTCCAAGCAGGGGAGAATGCAGATTAGCTTTGGCGTCGAGAGTTCACATTATGTATAGTGCGGGAGGCGAATTACGACCAGGGATTACCATCCAAACTTTTCGGAGGCCATCGTGATGGGAGCCCCAAGAAGCTCGAGAATTTTATCGGTGATTAGCTTGATGTCAGGAAGCGGAACCGGATGACGAAACATGCAGCTTACACTTTGAAACAATAGGCTGTAATCCTGACGTGTCACACTTTTCTTCTTGTTTACTCTTAGCACATCACCAAGGGTGCAATTGAGAGTATCGCTAATCGTTCCATCAACGAAAAACTACGGCTTATTTCAAAGTTCAGAACAGAGAGTAACTGATAGACCGGCCGACAGAGAAGACGTTTTACGTGACTATGACGTCTGTGTTGGTAGTATCTGCTCCACGATACATTGCACTACCTTGTTAAAATTTGTTAGTGTGAGGTACGTCATGGGGAATCTGAATTTGCTCCTTGATCAACGTGGCATCAGGGAACTGAGCCCTAGTTGCCACGGATTTATTTACCCTGTTCAGAACAACAGCAAACCGTTTCGAAAGGCCGTGTCGAAAATGAGGATGACCGCTAAATATCGGCAACTGGTGACCGGAGCTCTACTGGTGTGGCCTCGGGCTTTTTGTATGACATGACATAATAGCTTTAATAACCGATGGTTGGTTTACAATATTGCGCGTACAGAGAAAGCACACATGCATATATATATATATTCATCACGGTTTCAAAAGTCGAGTCAACGGAACTGCTCTATCGCATCGTTGAAGGTGATATAAGTCACACTGTCTCCTGCAAAGTTTGCACAAGCATAACGAGAAAATTCCATGGAACTTCTCTCGAATACAGATCTTCATGTGGAAGCCATGTACAGCAAATCGTGCAATTAGGTGTCTATTCTCATAGTTGCAGCGCTTCCATGAAGTACACGTCATTGTCTGGGTTTCATAAAAGAGCGGGTCAATGTCTGCCATCTTATTCTCCCATTCAGATATGTACTCGTTGAAAGCTGCCGTTTTCGGTAACACGTGCATTTTTTGTAAATTCTCAACAAATAGCGGAGTCGACGCCAGCAAATAGATTAATCTGTTGAGACTAGTGCGGTGGACTCTTAGCGCCTTTTTTTAGAAAAGCGGCCTTGATTTGGTCAAGCGCCTTAAAGTTTAACTTCGTCAGATGCGGCCATATCACCTGTATACCGTACGAAGCAGTAGGCGCAATCTTCAGGTTAAAGAGATGAACGGCAACGTCCATTGATAGTTTATGAGGGTCTCGGATACTATGAAAGGACTGTAGTCCTTTCCGAATTCGTTCATCAATGTGCCTCGAGAAGTTCGTACCTCGAGACGAGAACATAACCCCTAGGTATGAGAAGTTCGAGAAAAATTCTATAGATTTTGAACCTAACCGTAGTTCGTCGATTCCAGCCAATTTCCCTCTACGTCTAAACTTCATTGCCTTGGTTTTATCTATATTTATTTCCAACTGATTTTGATGAACGTAATGCTGTAAGGTCGCAAGGGATTGTTGTAAATGGAATCGACTGCGAGAATATAGCACCAAGTCGTCTGCACACATAAGGACGTCTACCTGCGAGTGCCGACTCCGTATCTCTTCAGGAAGGTCTCTCACCAGCACCGAAAACAGCAGGGGGCTGTAAGATCGCCATGTGTTTAGCGCCTCCGTCATCTATAATAACTTGTCCTTCCTGTAAAACGCCTTTAATGAGCTCCAATATGTTCAATGAGATCCCGCAAAAGCCAGCTTGTCAAGTATAATTGTTTGTGCGGCCGTATCAAAGGCCGCTTTGAAATCTACAAATACAGCAAATAGATAAGCCCCTTTAGTTCGAAGTGCCCGTTGTATCGAATTTAGAAGTACAGCACATGCTGTCATTGTTAACCGGCCCCTTCTGAAGCCATGGGGTTGCTCCGGCAGCTTTCTGTTAATCTCAAGAAAATGTTCTAATCGACGGGCTAGGATAGCCAATAGAAGTTTGTAGATTGCGCTCTTCTTTGCGATACCTTGGTACCTCGGGCTTTTTGTGTGAGTCGTATTGCCAACTACTTCATTAGTTGCTCTACACGGCAAGGTCGATGCGAAAAACTGACGCAAAGGGCGTCATGGCTTGATTTACGTAGGCAAAAGTTTCGTCGGAATATCGATTCCAGCCAAACTTATAATTACTTGATTAGTGGCCATAACTATGTCAGTTTGGACATTCTTCGCTCTGATCCGAAAAGCCTCAGAAATTGTGGAGTTGTGTTCGTAAGCATTTTTTTTAGAAAAACTGCAAAGTAAACATTTGCAAAACGCAAACCCAGTGTAGACGACTGTCGAAATAATAGTTAAATAAAATGGGGTGATATCACCTTTACGCGATAGGTTGTAGGGATTTAGAAATAGCACGGAATAACTGGATTCCCTTACACATTTCTTTTTCGATGTGTTAAATTCGGTTGTTTTTCATACTTGAAAAAAAATCACGGCATTAGTCTTGCTTGTACTTAGTTTAAGCAAAATTGTCTTGGCGTATATTCTGTGGGGTAGCAAGTGACTGTCACAGGTGAGGCCAGGTTCGAGAGAAGAACACAAAATCGTTGGCGTGCATAAGATTCTTAATTTGTAAGTGTCGTGCTTTCACTGGCATCGATGATTTCCTACAAACCTCACACGTCATCACCATTAACATCTTATGTTTGCAGTATTTCTTGTAGAAAATTAAAATAAAAGTGAAAACTGCTATAAGAGTTTATTTTTTAAATAATTGCGGGCAGTCATATCATACACTGCCTTTAAAAAACACAAACACGGTGTTCAGACGGGACCTCTTGCTTTAAAAAGCTAGATGTATATAGTTAGAGAGAAATGGGAACGCTGTCATTGTAAGGAAATCTTCTTTGTTACAGACAATTAATGAGAAAAAACTGAGACTAGCTTACATATTACAGTTCTCTTCGTGATAGCTCTATACAAGAATGGTTTCAGTAGAAGCCCTTTTCTTGTCTAGAATATATTGAGTAAAGTTGTTTTTTATTGCGCAGACAAGGCCTTCGTAAATAGTACCGTGTTGAGCAGAGCTATAAAGTAGATTGTCATAGTGCTCGCCTAACGAGTTTTGGACTAGATTTGGCGTTGGAAGATCTTCTAGTGGCCCGCTGGTCATTGCAGCGGTAATATAACCTAATTGCAGTTAAATATAAATTCAGCCGTAATAAAAGGTCGTTCCAGGATAAGGAAACGGACTTCTGTTATTGCTGTTGCAAGAGTTTAGCTTAAAATGCTCTACTATTTCTGGTGAAATAATTAGATTTTCGTGTTTCAGCATTTAGCCTTATAAATGCATGGCCTTTGTTGCGCGTCCGCAAAAAGTTAAGATCATAGTCTACTCTGGCACTTAATTAAGTGCGACTTGTTTTGAGATACCCAGCAATAATCCGAATCAATTGTAAAAGTATAAATATCTAAAGCTTAATAAATATCTATTTGATATCGTTAGGAGTACCATGCAGCTTTTTTCGATATATATATATATATATACCTACTGATTTCCAGAGTATGGCAGTATCGTGAAACGCTCAGATGCCGGAATTAATTTGAAATGTCTACAATTTATTTTGCGCACTGCAAAATTATAGAGTACGTACATAGTTTAGATTGATTCACAGCGCAGGCACATTCCAGTACATATTACACTGTTATTCACGTAAACCCTGCCAGCTGCTTTCGAAGGAAACCGCTAATGAAAGTCGTCAGGGGAATGTTTGTTGTTTGGATAGAGAATTTTCGCTGGCACAGATTCCGTCAAAACGACTGATAGCGTACATACTCGCTCACTCAGCATGCCAGCCCGATTCGAGTCAGCGCCCTTAACGTTGGTTTCATTCGCTATTCTGTTATGCGCACGGATCTCTGCTACGCAAGTCATTAAGGATGTTTGCAAATGATGACGATTTTAGATGTCATAAGCTTTAGCTGAAGTCCAAATAGGCAACAACAGCGTAATTAGTGTACCTGTGAAGCATACCGCTAAATTGCGCACATTTTACCTGTATGCTTGGCACCAAAACATAAAATATGAGTGCGCTCATGTTCAAAGAGGCACCGCAAGATTGGCGATACGCTTGGGAGTTAAAGTAACCCAATATCGTTCTGATATTAGTGAACATTGAGCAAATTCGTTTTTCAAGGTGCTTACCGACAAGGATGCAATGTTTCAAGTAGATACAAAGCATATACTCGCGTAAATCTGCGTTCAACTATAACCCAGTAGAGTCTTGTCACGTCACAATATTAGATACCGGCTCTAACTCGGCAGCAAAAGGTAACTCACAATAGGTTGACTGTTAGACGGCAAAAAAGTCTTAAGAAGATATCGTTTAAAAGGTGTTGGATTAACGCCTAACGTACCCTGGTTACTACGATATATATATATATATATATATATATATATATATATATGAGGTAATTATAAGTATAGATAATCATGTAGCTGCATATAACGCACAAAAATGCTGGTGTTTTTGCTGCCAGATATATCCTACTTCAGCAAGGATCTACGTGAGATGTAACACCTTCCTGAAACCGAGGTATAACGCGCCTTCATCGAGTTACAACAACGTATAAAAAGCGTTGACGGATATGAACTCCCAGTCCTGCTATACTGAAAAAAGCCCTGGAAGCAAACGAACAGGATAAATAGGCTTCCCGTTTTTTCCTTTACACGTATTGGTCGGGCATCAATCAAACTTCAAAGCCACGCAATCCATAATCGTTTGGTGCTTGGCTGCCAATTTGTGACCTCATATTCCTGGCCGTAGACTCGGCGTCTTTCGAGACTGTGAGGATGGGGAGGATATCGGTTTGTGTGAGCACCTCACTAGGTGCTGTGCTACAAGCACCGTTCGTGCATAAAGCATTTGCACGTAAGAGGTCTCCTCAAGAGGTTGTAAGAGGTCTCCTCTTAAATAAAAAAAAAAAAGACTAGACTATTAGATCTACCACTATAAACTCAAATTAAAACAGCAACGCGTGCTCTAGATCCCGCAAATGTGAACGTTTCAATGCGTGCCGTAAGCTATGTGATGCGTTTTAAAATCTAAGTTTTAGCAGTGAACGACAAAAACAGTGTGAGAAAAAGAGCCAGGTAATCAAAAACATCGAGAGAGAGAGAGCGAGAGTTAAAGAAACCACTGAGAGCCTGAAACATCGAAGGCGGTCATGCTCTCAACCATCCCCCTCAAACTTCAACCACCAAGAACAGCACCAACCTCTGAGCTGAAGCTGACGGCGGAGATGCTTCGGCCTTATTCTCGCTATGGCTGCTGCTAGTATTGCTGCTACCCGATGTGCTACTACGGTGACAGATGCTTAGTTAGCAGCAGGGAGGGGGGGGCTTTCAGACATTAGCAGGAAAAGGAAAAAAAAAACAAGCCAAACACACTAGAAGCGTAACAAATGCCCCGTCCATCGAGTAGAGAAGAGATACATCTTCTAGTTAAATAAATGACTGAGCTAGATGAACGGTATGGCATGTGACGGGGCCTGTTCTGTTGTAGGCTCTGTCAGCTGCCGCTGGCCCACCATGGTTTGTTATGTGCCGTTCCGACAAAAAGCTGTTGCTTGATAAGCTGGACATCGCAGAACGCGTGTAGGACTTCCGGCCATGGCCGGGGGCCTGACGCTAGTGGTGGCCCGTAGGCTCCACGAGGGCGAGTTATGCCCCATACACGGTCGTTGGAAGGGACTCGCCAAGGCGAGTGAATGAAAAGTGCTAGCTGAACGTGCTAATACACTCTTGCTTACACTCTTACCCAATAAGCGCTAACACAACACCTTGGCACCGCACACACACATGTATTGTGTGCATAAGTCGTACAGAATAGGTGTACAACATGATCTGGGGCGCATATGAGAATGCGAACAGCGTTTCCCTCTAGAAGTGTTCTCTATATAAGTCCGTATTTGGCAACGACATGTACACATGTGTGTGTGTACATCTCGTTGTCATTTATTTCGAATACGTTGTATGCTGCTGTTTCATAATTGGAAGTGATAGTTAAGAATTTATCGGTTATTTTTGAACTTTTTCTGTATGTCATAATTTTATTTAGCTCATAACGGGGTGTAAACAATTGTCCCCCAGCGAACGTGCTTTGAACTTGTAGCATGGTGTGAGTCTCTCCTGACCTCGGCACTCCGGAGGATCCCCATCTCGGAGCGAGGTCACCTGATCTCCAAGGCAAAAAATCTTACAATTTCACAGTTGTCTATCTATTTTTGAGACTGTAGTAATTCCCTTGATTCCTACAGCGCTATCCACCTAGCGAGCTGCCAGACGCATCTGCGGTCTTTGCACTTTTTCGCCCGGTGGGACGGTCGCTAAAGTGTTCAAATTGTATATAATGCGCTGT
Source organism: Dermanyssus gallinae (assembly GCA_003439945.1). NCBI lineage: Eukaryota > Metazoa > Arthropoda > Arachnida > Mesostigmata > Dermanyssidae > Dermanyssus > Dermanyssus gallinae. Next base: position 32,137 of record QVRM01006563.1, on the reverse strand, counting down.
ATTGTAATTATGTAACATCTTGAAATGCAATGTTATTGCGAATTAAACAATATGTATATATAATTCCCTTGATTACTTTATATGTTCGAGCTCCAATCGTTTATTCGGGTTTACGTTAATTCTGGGATATTCAAATTTGCTTTTGCAGAGATGCTTCTTTTTTTGTGGGTTAACTGCCTTGCAATAAGCAGCCGTGCCTTCAATTCGCTAAAAAAAATAACGAATCCGTTTTGCAATTGCCCATGCTATTTGTTCTTTCTCATCTTCTTTTTAAATCTGGCACGTACTTCTCTAGTTAGCAGTCGATTCTTCACCGTGGATCTATGAATGGGTTGACAAGCGGTTAGGTTGTCCTGTTGGACTCTCCACTTCTCAATTTGCGTTTTCATTTTGAATATTTGTAGAGTATTGTTATTCTATTTGGGGATATTTCTCTTGGGTGCCTTCCGGGATTGCATTACACCGCGCTACGACGTAAGCATTTCCATTCTCGCCCAGCCAATTTGAGCCCAGTCAGTATAATGGTTTTCGTTTCTGTATCCACCGTGCTCCTTGACGCATCTTCCTTATCTCATATTTTAGTTTAAGATTTACAACAACAACTAAAAAACAACAACAACAATAACAACTTGCAACTTGTGAAAGGTGTTCATTCGTCCGCATAAGTCCCACCGGTTGATTGTTTTTGTAGTACTTAACGCGTGTTCCCTGGGGTGCTATCTATTACAGAAAAAAAACGTTCTCCTATTTGGGAGTTAGTGGTGTATTCGTCTCAACTTAAAACACTCTTACAACTCTTTTTTATTCAATTCTCGACCTGGACCATTTACTTACGGTTTGCCAGTATTCGATCGAATATGACGTTTTTCGTCTCCTCGACTAACCTCGCCACTTCTTCCTGCGTCGTTCGGTACTCTGAATCTTAAGATCCGACCATTATGGTCCGAGTCCATTGATATATCTTTCCATCATTGTCCACCATCATGTCTGTCTTACAATAGATTAGTCGCTGGAACACAGGGGATAGTTCAAGTAAGATAGTGGGTAGCAAAGGAATAACGGGGGCGGAGGGCGTTCTAGTGCCGTTTAGTATGCTATTTCTCGCCTACAATAAAAAAAACAGTGCATTTTTTTTACTTGATTTTTGACTGTAGTATTTATGTATTGAGATGCATGTCTTATGTATAGCGATATGAGTATGAACACTAGCTCTACTACACAAATGGCTACAGCCATCAGTCATCTCCTGCTGCTCTACTCAATCGGATAGCTTGAGGACAGTAGGATGTCAGCTTCTCATTGACCTGCCTTACATGCTTGACTGACATCTCGATGAAAACCTTGCTAGATACACCTATCAATTTGTAGCGGCCCCTGGTCATTTACTAGGCGTGTTTCGCTAAGCATTAGAGCTAAAACATTATTGCGTTCTTTAGGCATTAGAACAAAAGCAGTATGGTGTTTACTGAGCATTATAACTGAAGCATGGTATAGTGGTTATTAAACATTTGATACAAGGCGATATGAAATAATATAGATATACGAGTACATATCTTAAAAATTGTGCTATATGAATGAAAAGCATATCTAGTCCAATATTAGTCTATTTAAGCGCACGACTCTCACTGCTCATGCTGAGGGTAAAGACCGTTATTGTTTAGTACGTCAGCCATTTTAATTTCGGTGCCTTACTATTGTGGTTGTTTTCTGCGGGGGGCTCATACTGTTGTCGCTAAAGGCAGTCTAGAAAGTTATCGTTTCTTTAGTTTCCTCGTTTATTTTTTACCGTTAGTACGGCTGCTGGTAGCATAGGTAGTGCCGGTGCCCCTGGCTGTTCGGGCTGAATTGCGCTATACATAAGCTTTGTTCGAAGCAGCATTGGCGGACGGGAGAGAGGGTGGATTCAGCGGATGATCCACAGCCACCCTATACCTAATAAAACTCCTCGTTCTGTAGCTTTACTTATATACCTTTGCTATGTTAGCACTTTGGAGCGGACAATTGTCTCTGCGAGAACGTTTGGTCACGGGTTCTCTGACCCATTTTTTAGCTTTAATTGTACTTTTTCCCTTTCTCTGCCATCTGCCACTGCATCCCTGGCCATAACGTCTTAAACTGGGTACTTACCTCTGGTATTGTGTGACGCTAGCGTTAAATTGTGGTTACAAAACTCGCGGCCTTCTTGTTGCGCTTCGACATCGAAGACCTATTAGGTCGTTAGTCTAACTAGGCCGGGCGGGCACTATTGGTGGCCGAAACTCCTATGACCAACTATGTCACCGCTATTGTGCTATATTTGAACGTCTTCAGTTTCACTCCGTTGGGGCCAATTTCGACGTTCATCGTAGGCTGTTCGTAGACCCCTTAACGAATACTGCCGTTTCTACTAACTGCAAGCATCTGATTCTCTGTTGTCAGACCTGTTTGCAACGATTTAGTGAAATTTAAAACAATCTTTTCAGCTTCTCGACATTTCCGCTGCTGACCTGGACCGTGCGCCTCTAAGTGCATCTATTGTGACGCAGATGGCGAGAGAGACAGCTCTAGACAATGTCTTGTCTCACCCATCGAGAACAGTGATTGTTTTTAAATCACAGGCCGTGAGGGTTTAGTAAACCATAGACAGGCTCGGATGGGAAATACTCGTATACTTCTACATAGGCCGTACTCACTAAACTTGGCTCCATCCGATTGCCTACAATATATATATATATATATATATATATATATATATATATATATATAGAAGAGACAGCAAATAATCTGACTGATGCTAGTCTTCCATCTAACTACCACAAATGTATGTCTTAGACCGACACTACTATTGATTGTTTTTTTTTTAAGTATTATTATTGATTAATTTATTTTTGCGGCCGCTAACTCCGTAACGAGCGCAAGATGGTCGAACGTGCGAGTATCGCAAGATGATCCGCCTGGTACAAGCGTGGATGCGAAAACTGAGGTTAGAAATGAACCTCAGACCCACGAGGAGCAGCCTAACGACGCAGGATTTATCACAGTGGTCCGCGGTAGGAGGCCGCAGGCGCCGAAGATCGTAGTAGCAAGGCAGGAAGCAGTAATATTTTCTGCTGACGAAGACAAGTTGCGGAATAATTTCAATGAAGTCTGCGACTGTATTGCCAGCCATGTCAAGGGGAGGATTGAAGAGCCCCGTTTTAAAAGGACTGGAGAGCTTGTCATTGTAGTGGAGGCCGAAGAAGATAGAGGCACCCTGCTTTCGTTACAAAAGCTGGCTGGTGTTAAGGTATCTGCCAGGATAAGTGGAGCGCGCTCGTCTGTAGAGGGTGAAATATCTGGTGTACACCCTTCTATCTCAGAAGCAACCATACTAGCTGCACTCAAGTCGTCGGGAGTGACCGAGGTGGCTCGAGTTAAAACAAAAAACCCGAAGAATAACGTGATGTCCACGACAGAACATGTGATCTTAACTTTTACGGGCAACCATTTCCCGTCGGAAGTCCGCTTGGGTCTAAAACAGCATGGAGTTGTACCGAAATCCAATGCAGTGCTTCAAGTGCTACAGTATGGATCACTTTGCCGCCGATTGTAAGGTTCTGAAGCCAAAGTGTAGGAGGTGTGGCTCCCTGGAACATCTTAGAAAGGAGTGCAAAGCTCGGGCCAGGTGTTGCCTATGTAATGGCGAGCACGAGGCTACATGGGGTTCTTGCCCCGCGAGATTGAGTCGTATAGAGATGTTAAAGCGAGTCTCGCGTAACAATATAAAGAAACAGCCGAACGCTGCAGCCGTGCCGCTTTGCGCTCCCGTCGAATACGTTCAAGCCTCCGAAAACTTCACGAAACGCAGTTGGTCGTCTGTTGTAAAGAACGGCATTAAAGTGAGTGATACCACCGCCATAAACCGAGACGTAGACCCCGGAGCAAGGTCTACGAAGAAGGTGGCACCCTCAGCCGACATGGCTGCTGATCTACACAGTACATCGGTACAGGGCTACTGGACAGAATAGTTCCTTGCATAATAGAAGCGATTCAAACAGCAGTCACCAGCGTTATTGTAAAGCTGCTTCCGTCCTTGTTCCCCAGAGTCTCCGTAGAAGAGAAAAGTGACAAGCCGACTAAAATTATCGACAGCACTCCCCTTGAAGTCTCAATACGAGAATCCATAGAAACATCTCTGCGAGAAACACTTCGCGCGTCGTCGTATAGGTTTGGTGCAGAGTCAACCAAGAGCGATAAGCCTCGAGACGGATCGTGACTGCTTTACACAACAATTACTGACGTCCTAGCATCAAAGAAACCTCAATCTAGTCAAAACAAAAGGCCGACAAATAGATTCTTCCAGTAGAACTGTGAAGGTATTAAATCGAGTTTACGATTACTTCCCTTAACGGATCAATTTGACGTGTTAGTTATTACCGAGACCTGGGCCGCCAAGCCCACAGTCATCCCCGATTGGCGTGTGGCGGAATGTCTAGGTACCCAGTCAGAAGGGCCAGGTCGAACGAGTGGAGAGGTTGCTGTCATATATAATAGTACACTTCCTGGAATTCATCCCTGCTACAGTGAAGACAATTGCGTAATCCTTACGGGAGACACAATAAACGTGATTGTAGCCTACTCTAGTCCATCGGAGGATACGGAAATTCTGCTGGAGAAACTAATAGCGTGTCTAGATATGGTAGACTTGCAGAAAATAACTACTCTGTGGCGATCTCAACTGTCCACTTAATAAGGCAAAGCACCCAAGAACAGCGTCATTGTTGAACGTACTGGCGTCTCGGAGCATGTGGGTTGTATCTACAGCCGATGACTCGACATTTATCGCGCTGCAAGGACAATCGACAATAGATATATTTGCTACAAATGCTGATCCGCGTAACGTGGAATATAGGGGAATACAACGGGATACCCTGGCGTTTAGAGTGAAGTGGCATTTACCAGTTGCAATGAATATCTCACTTGGCCCGAAAACTTTCAACAGCAAGCGGCCTTCTCTGAGGCGTACCCTCGACATCACACGACTGAAAACCGTTGCTCGAAGTGTTCTTCCTGTTCCAGTCCTGATCGACGTAGAGTCATATGCTTGCAGGCTCCGTACCGTCATTACCGGTAGCACCCGGCCAAAAAGAGCTCGTAGTAAGTTTGTCCCATGGTACAATCAGCAGTGCCGCTCCTTCAAGCACTGCATGGTGCAAGCATACATCCTAGCTCGTACACGCCCTGAGATAATGCCCCTTTACACTCAACTAAGCCGCGCGTACAAGAAAGTGGTAAAGGAAGCTATAAAGGAGCATGAAGAGCGAAGTGAGTACAAGTTACTGGTCGAGGCACACCAATCACCACACAAATGGTTGCGTGCCGATAGACGCGCCACTGCATGTCCAATCCAGCCTGAGAAGTTAAACAAGCACTTCCGCAAATGTTTGCCGGTGCATTAACCATTCCGAGCGATGCTCCTGTAGTATTTTCTGCATGGAGCGAGCGAATCCAGGAAGCTCGCCAGGCCCTGTCTCGCCCTTTTATCGACTCGGAAGTAACTGAAGCAATGGTAAAGGCGCCGCTGGGTAAGGCCCCCGGACCTGACCTAGTGGTAAACGAACATCTTCGGCAGGCCACGTTGTTAGTGCCGTGTTTCACTGCTCTTTTCAATGAAGTGCTTAAAACATCCCAATTACCCGTGGAATGGAGGACCAGTCTTCTTAGTATCATTGCTAAGGGAAAGGGAGACCCGCTGGCTCCATCATCCTACCGAGGAATAATGAAAAAGAGCGTAATATATAAGCTTCTGTCGGCCATCTTAACCCGTCGCCTAGAAGTATTTTTAGAAACTACCGGGCACTTCCTGAGCAGCAACACGGATTCAGAAAAGGCAGATCAACAATGACTGCGTGCGCCGTGCTTCTAAACTCGGTGAATCGTACACTTCGTGTCAGGGGGAATTATCTAATTATCTCTTCGCCGTGTTCGTGGACTTCAAGGCGGCCTTTGATACGGCCTCGCGAACGATCATCCTTGACAAGCTGGCACATAGTAGAGTCCCACTGAGCATGCCAGAGCTTCTAAGAAGCATCTTGCAAGACGGACTGGTAATAATAGACGATGGGGTTGCTGAGCACGCGCCGATCACTCAGACCACCGGTGTTGCTCAGGGAGATAACCTGAGTCCTCTGTTGTTCTCAATGTTGGCAAGCGAGCTCCCGGAACAAATTGGAGATCAATGCGAGCAAGACAAAAGCAATGAAATTCCGACGAGGAGGAAGTCTGGCCAAAAGCGATGAGCTCCGACTGAATTCAGAAATAGTCGAAATCGTTCCATACTTTCCCCACCTGGGGGTCGTGTTTTCTTCACGTGGCACAAGCTTCTCCAGGCATGTTGAAGAAAGAGTCCGAAAAGGCCTACAATGCTTTTACAGTGTCAAGGACCCATGCAGACTGTCGATGGAAGTTGCTGTTAAGCTGTTTAACCTGAAGATTGCACCCACAGCATCTTACGGTGTTCAGGTGATCTGGCCGTATCTCACTAGATCGAACCTAAGGGCGTTTGATCAACTCAAAGCCAGTTTTCTAAAGAAAGGGTTGAACGTCCACCGCACAAGCCTGAATAGGTTAGTGTACTTATTGGCATCGTCGCCGTTATTCGTTGAGGACTTACAGAGGATGTACAACCTGCCGAAGACGACGGTTTTTAGAGAACACGTCTTAGACTGGGAGAATAAAATGGCCGACATCGACCCGCTGTTTTATGAAACGAGAGCAATGACGTCGGATTTGTGGAGAGCCTGCAGTTATGAAAACCGGCATCTAATCATCAGATTTGCCGTCCACGGCTTCCATCTGAAGATCTGTGCGCGCGAGAAGTTTCATGAAATCTCGGCGGAGTGTATGTGTAAACCTTGTGGCTGCCCGTGTGATCTATATCACCTTCAGCGTTGTGAAAGAGCAAGTCCGCAGTCTCAACTCTGGAAATGCGATGTCTATGATGTATATTCGTAAACCAATCATTGGTTATTAAAACTACTACTATACTATACTACTATTGTACATATTAATGTGCAATTTTTAACGTCTACTTTTGAAGCTATTTTGCATAAATACAGCACATGACGAGATATGACATAGTGCTCCCTGGGTAGAAATAAACAGAATGATGGTCTAAAGACCGCTTCATTTTAGCGATTTTAGCAACAACATCTGCGTAAAATCGCGCCATCGTTCACATACGAAACTTTTAAAGAAATCTTACCACCGCTGTGGATCAAGACAACGATGGCATCACGTGACGGCAACCACACCGCCGGAAGACTCAGCTGCCAGACTTGCGGGCGAGTATGCAAATCTGGCGCGGACCTCGCGAGCCACATTAGATTGACTCACAATCAACGAGAAGTTCGTGCCACCTCCCCAACTCCTAACCGATAACAGACTAATGATTTGATTTTAAGTTCCACACAAAATAACACTGCTGCTTCTAATAATAGTTTTAACCCCGCTTGTAATTCACGCGTCTCCCAGCCAATTTATAGACGTCCATCTGGTACTTGCTTAAAGGCTTTTAATTCTAAATCAGGTCTTAATTTACGCCGTCGTCATGCCCATCCGGACGAATATAATGAGAAAATGTTAGCCCCCGCCCTCTAAGAAGGTCAGATGGAACCCACAAGACCGTGAACTTTTAGCAATATTGGAAGCAGATTTTATATTAGATAATAATAACGAAACATCTAGAGAAATCGACCACCTTTTAGCAACTAAATTAACCTCACGCACACCTGGGGCGATTAGAGTGCCAACGTAATTCTTAGGCGCATAAGGATCTGGTAGAGGACCTCTGCAACAAGAGGTCTCATCTGGATTCCAAACCTGACGGATCTGAGCTTCCTGGGCCTAGTCGGCCTTGATATTCCGAATTCGATGGCCCCTATAATCCTTCCCAAAAATATATGATTATATCCAAAATACAAGCCCTCACAAACACAGTTCCCAAACGCAACATAATTTCAATAGACCTGGATTGTTCTTTCGTCTCTCCGTAAACTCCCGTTAGAAGTAATCTGTTGTCTTCTTAACATACTATTAATTAGCGCCATTGCCACAGCCCATGAAACTGCTCGCTTAGCGTTCATCCCTAAAATTAACAATGCCACACCCCCAAGCGATCTGCGACCCCTATCTATTAGTTCATACTTACCACGAACGCTTAACAAAATTCTCTCTAGACGCCTCCAGAGTTCTATTAAGCTTCTCCCAATCCAGCAAGCGTTTCTCCCCTATAATGGTACCTTCGAGAATCTTGCGGTTCTGGATGGCATCCTTAACGATGCCAAGTCTGCAGGACGTGAGCTCAGACTCGCCTCAATCGACCTCCGTAAGGCGTTCGACATGGTGAGTCATGACTCCGTCCTGTGATCACTCCGGACTCGCGGATACCCGGAGGTAATTATATCGAACGCTTATATTATTTATATTTTAAAACGCTTATATTAATTATATTTTATAACGCTTATATTTTATAACGCTTATATTAATTATATCGAACGTACAATCGAACGCTTGTACCTTTTATCTAAAACGCTCATAGAATTTGGACAAGAATGTCGCACATTTTGGCCAACTAGGGGTGTTAGGCAGGGAGATTCTCTGTCTCCACTTATATTTAATCTAGTTCTCGACGACATTCTTTCAAAATTAGACAAAATTAATATCGGGTGTATCAACTTACTGATGACTTCCGCCTTATGGGCTTAGACTTTGCGGATGATCTCATTCTCCTAGCCTCCACGAAATCTACTCTCCAACGGCTTCTTTATATTGTTGACCCCCTTTTGAAACCCCTAGGCCTTGAAATTAATACTAATAAAAGCTTTAATATCTCCCACCTATTTAATAGGAAGGAAGGTAAAGGTTTTATTAATACCGTACCAGAATTTTTTGCCAGCTAAAATTATGAGCGATTGATGGAGATATCTGGAAGTCGACTTTGGCAGCAATGGCAGAGACTTCACCAAGGATATACTCATTAATTTCCTTAACAGACTCACGATAGCTCCCCTTAAACCCCACCAAATACTCATATTTTTGAAAGCCTTTCTCATTCCCTGCCTCCTATATAAACTAGTCTCCGGTCCCAGACCATCTCACGCACTGCTTAGCGACCTAGATAAAGAGATCAGAAAGGTTGTTAAGTCGAAATGGCTTAAGCTCGAAAACTCGGTGCCAAACGCCTACCTGTACACGCACACAGCACACGGCGGTCTGGACATCCCCTACCTCTAAACATTTATCCCCAGACTCCGCCTCACCCGTCTGACAGCACTACAACACCCCACGCACCCTGGGGTTCAATGGATGCTAACCACCGAGCATTTCAAAAAAGACCTTGCGAAAACAAGACTTCTTTGCGAGCGCTTGGGAACCTCCATTAAGACCGCTACACAAGAGACCGATTACTGGTCTCAACAACTACACAACACGTTCGATGGGGCACATTTTAAAAAAGCACACGAAACGCCCTTTGTACATTACTGGATTAAGGGTATGCCCTACCTATCTGGTAAAGAGTATATAAACCTACTAAACCTCAGGACCAACGCACTACCAACGCGTGCCAGATTGGCCAGGGGACGCCCGGGCTACAACAGACGTTGTAGGCACGGGTGCCATGCGACTGAGACGTTGGTTCATGTCGCTCAGATGTGCGATACAACACACAAACAAACTATAAAGAGACATGACGACGTCTGTGATCGCGTGGCGCGTCTTCTCCGCGAGAGGGGTCATGAGGTGGTTCGTGAGCGAGTATTCCGTCGACCGGGCGCACCGGGTCTAAAACCCGACCTCGTAATAACAACACCTACCGAAGTCTGGGTTTTAGATGCCGAGGTTTGCGGCCCGAACAAGGACCTCGCAAAAGCGCGGCAGGACAAGATCACCAAATATGACGTCGAGTTCCTAAGAGCGGCGCTCCCCGACCCGCAAAAACCTCGCAGATTTGGATCCATCACTATCTCTTTGAGTGGTGTATGGGACTCCGAATCTGCGAGTACGCTCTTGGGGCTCGGCGTCACAAAAAGAAATCTTATGGATCTTACCGTTTTAACGTTGGAATGAACCTTGAAGATATAACGCTCGCACCAGGTCCATAAGAGCGGGGGCTGCCACCAAGCAAGGACACGGACAGCTGATTCTTAACCTCACGTGACACCTTTTTACCACAATGTTTATTAAGGCGAGCACTGCCGAGTGTGCAAACGTATTGTAAATGATTAAAAAATCATCACATAATTTTCTATATATATAGAAAATATTGCAATGATAATGACTAATCATTTACAATACATTTGCACACTCGGCAGTGGTCGCCTTATATATATATATATATATATATATATATATATGGATATATATATATATATAGTGAGAGCAAGAAATACCATGTTTCTATTCGGTTTTTTAGAGAGAGCAAATTGGCGATCAGTATCAAGGGAAGTATCGCTGGACGTGTACGAGCGTAGAATCCAAAAAAGGCGTCGTTGTGTTTAACTTGCTCCTCGATGCTTTATTGCCACTGGGCTTCGGACGGCAACGATAGACGGGCTAAACCTTTCATGTGATTTATGTACATATATATATATATATATATATATATATATATATGTACCCTTTTCTACCCTTTGAAAGCAATAAAGGAGCACTTGAACTGTATATATATATATATATATATATATATATATATATATATATATATATATATATATAAGGTAGGTTCAAATGAAAAGGTACGAAACTTAGCAACAATCGAACTATTGAAATTTATATATGCCGCTTTAGATAACGTCTTGAGGGCTTCCAGGACCACGAATAAAATGTCCGGCGTGATTCTGCAGTTTTGCGGGCGCCTGTGCATAACGGAGGAAACCCGCAGACAGTTGTGCGAGCCGTTTAATTGCCGCAGTAGTGCGTATGGGGACATAATAGCTTTCCCGTTGCAAAATTCGACAATTGAAAAGTAGTGAGGTGATTTCTACCTGCGGAAGATGTTCAACCGTGCCGACAGATTGGATTACCGAATAGTGCGTGCGAAGTGGGTTCCAAAGGGGCTCAGCAAACCGCACAAAAACCTGTAACACCTGTTCCATTAATACTTCGCTTTTTTGGAGCGGATCGTCACCGTTGACGAGAGCAAGTGTATTCACTTCGAGCCAAAAGTTAAGCGGAGCAGCATGCAATGGTAGCACGCGTAGTGACCTTCTCCTAAAAAAATCAGAGGTTTTTCAACTCAGGCGATAAACTGAAGGACACAGTGGAGGACTGGCTCTTATTAGAGCCGCATTCGTTTGAGGAACAGAAAATCCTTTCGTTTGTAAGGACGTTCTTACTTTAATTATATACACAGTGTCGTTTCGTACCTTTTCGTTCAAAACGACCTATTATGTAATTATAGAGAATTTCCGAATTCTTTTTGGAGATGAAATATAGTAAGAGCAGTAAAAAGTAGAAAAAGCGTATATGTCAATTTAAGTAAAAAATACGACAATACAATCGTACTAACAAACGGCTGCATATGTGTGTATGTATAAATATGTATGTATGTGTGTATATATATATATATATATATATATATATATATATATATATATAAAACTTTGTTATGCTAAACTATGTTAGCACTTTGGAGTGTACATTTGTTTCCGCGCGAACGTGAGGTTACAAATTCTCTAACCCAGCGTTTGCTCAGTTCAACAATGTGCCCTGATCAGACGCTGCATTTCCTCGTTGAATTTCGAGCGACAGACTCTGACGCAAGAATTTTGATGCTCTCAAGTCTCCCGTCGAAAAGATAAGGCTCCTACATACGCGCCGAATCAGCTTGAGTGCAAAGGGGGCCTGCAACTCCTATAGTCTCGAACGCCATCGGACAAAAATCGTGCGGATTATCAATGTCAGAATATTTTCTGCATTTGTTAGCTTCAGCTAACCTAGAGACGTGACCTGCTCGGTCCGTACGCGTACAGACCATTATGGGACCGTCTTCTCCGGACGGCAAATTTTAATAAGTTCAATAACTTTTCATTGAGCTTGAAATTTACATTATTACATCAATTCAAACAATTATAACTATTCAGGTAATTTTTCAAAAAGGGCTATCGCCCGTATCTGCGTTATTTAATATATTTACCTATTAAAGGGGCTAATAAGTCGGTTACAGTTGCGTCCGAAACAAACATGCGGCCACGCTCAAATGGTGTCAGAGTCAGACCGTCAGTTTTTTTTCCATCATATCTGGATAGATCTGGGAGTTCCAGAGTACACGGAAAGCTGGCAGATCTCAGTGCGCGACTAAAGGTGTCATTTAAGGCGGAGTGACGTGTTCGTCGGCCTGCACTCAAGGGGCCAACGCGTCCATTAAGTCACCACTACGACATCGGTAGGGTACACCTAGGTCAACACCAAGCTGCCGCAGTCCTGCTGCTATGCGCGTCGCCTCGTCGTCCAAAAGAGTCTCAATTTACCAACACTAACAGCTCAAGGTCTAACTCTATCAGCAACGAGCGGTGTTCTATTAAACGGTGCTTCTTGTCGCTTTTCTTGCAGACCGCTGTCCAACAGCCCTAGTTAGCCCTATCATCGGGAGGCGAATTGAATAATGACGACAATGCGTCCTTTGGTCAGCCAAAGTTATAAGCATCCTACCTATCATTATCAAATAATGCCCTAACCCTGTCCGCAGCCTGGGTCCTGCCATGACCGCGTTCGGCACACTTTTGCCGCCTAAAGAAATCGGGAGCATTAGCTGATCCCCTGCCACAGCGGTTAGCCTAAAATTAAGTGTGTTAACCTCGTAGCCCAAAAAACAAGATCTAAAAAGGAACAGGCCGCAGTGAGCTACCAATTGGGGTAGTCTGCCTGTGGCGAAATTAAGTTTGTCTCTTCGACTCTTTTTCATTTCGACAACCTTTGTGCGTTCATTTTACTTTGTATTGACCAGCGTAGCGCCTTTGAGACAGATTGCGTAAAATACGTTTGGTAGTCGTTCTCTTCCTTTAAAGAGCGTGCCACCGGTCACTGTAACACAGGTGCCACTGCTTTCTTTGCTGAACCTATGGCTTATTTGCCATACCTGACAGTGCCTTCCTTAAGAGTCTTTCGCGACTGCGAACCTAATAATAGATCATTTAATTGTCAATACAATGATTGTGTACAATATAAGTGTAATATATCACATGCCGGTTTGCAGTGCGTAGCCAAAATATAAAAGAACAGGGAAAAGCTCATAGTGTAGCAAAATGACGCTCATCGTAGCCTGATCGTGTGCCGGCGGGTGAAATAAAGATGGTTAAATAAAGAAAAGACAACTTTGTTTTGCCTTTTACTTTCTAACTTATTGCTTTTTAATTTATCAATTACAATACAATACCGCAAAAACACAACACTATGCCAAATTCAACTACGTAGTACTAACCAGGGTGACATAATAAAACAGCAGCCTTGCTGTTCGACAGACATTCAAACTGCAATACTGAGGTGCAAGTCATTAATGATAGTAGCCAACAAGATTACTACTGATGTTATTTAATTTCTAAACGCTTTGATATATATATATATATATATATATATATATATATATATATATATATATGTGAACTTAAGAACTACATAGCGCAGCCCCACCGATGAGCCGCGTGAATTGTGCATGCGTACTATTTCCACTCACTCTAGATACGCGTGGCTCAACCGCTGCGCTACCAGAACAGCTAGAACAAGAAGACTTACTGAACGCTGTGCCAGTGAAAATATGACATCATTTGAGTTTGCTGCTCGGTTGCTCTTTTTCGCTTTCGGCTGGTTGGGTAGCCGCCGTTCGTTTCACTACTACCTATTGGGCGTGTATTGAGGCGCATTGATGCCTTCAAGGCTACTGGATGTCCGATGTGTTTTCTTTGTTCGCGGCACTGCTATAGCCGACCTAGAGTCGGTTTGGTTGGGTTGGCTTGGTTTGGGTTGAGTTGGGCTGCGCTGGGACGGACATAGATGCGGCCACAAGATGCGATCAGAAGCAGCAGCATCAGATGACCCTATCCTCCATCGCTAAGCACCCCCGTCGGTGTCGCACTGCTATCCCCAATCGTTGCGCGGCCGTTGCCGTTACCCCCGCCGCCGCCACCACCACTGCCACACGTTCCACCCCCATCTATACCCATCCAGTTCGAGTAATTGATTTTACCGCTTAGATTAGGCCGACTGACCATGGGCCGACCACAAGCTCCGAAGCCCAGCCATCGGCCTGGAAGCACGAATGGGAATCGCCCTGACCTCCCGCTCGCCAGATGGCGTCGCGGTCTTCTCTGACGGCCCGGAAGAGACAGGCCGATGGGCCCCGACGCTGAATGCTGGACAATGACGAGGCTGGCTGGCTGCCGCCGCAGCCGCCACCTCCCGCTCTCGTACGCCCTCCAGTGCTCACTGCGTACAGACTCGATCAAGTTCGGCGTTTCCTGTTCCCCCCGATTATTTATCACACCGATCGACAACCGTGGCGACAACGATACACTGACGATAACAGAACAATAACATCGAAGATGAATCGAAGTTTCAAGCAAGCAAAGGCGAAAAACGCTGCTGGCGATCATCAATACTGCCACACGGCAACAATGAACGAACAGAAAAACAGTGTGACAATTACAACAATAACAAAAACGGCAACACCAGCAACAACAACAGCAGCAGCACCAACACCAGCAACAACAACAGCAGCAGCACCAACACCAACAACAACAAAAAACATTCCCATCGTCCCTATATGGTTGTCATCGATACCGATGACAACTTTAACGACAGTAACGGCAGCAGCCAAAGCAACGAGCAAAATTAACAACGCCAACCAACACAAGAACAATAACAGCTACGAAAACAGTATTTTTGCTATGACACAAATATTTTTTCCAATAATATGAGCGTGAGAGTAGAAGTGGCAAGAGCCTCAGCAGCGAGTTGAACCGCGGCCCAACATTAACAATAATACAAACAGCGGAATAAGTTAGTTAATAAATATTTAAACAATCATGCATATGATAAAAAAACTACAACACGAAAAGCACAAATCGACAACAGCAGCAACAACAACGTCGTACCGAAATGCTATGCGCGTGCTTTACTACAGTAGGCACTAGAGAAGATAATAATCAGAAGAATATGGACCGTTTGTATAAAACAGAGCAGTCTGATGATCTAACCCAGAATGACGCACACAAGTGGAGAGCTGCGCGAAATTCAACCGCTTGCAGCAGTGGAGAGCTTCGGTGTATTTCTCAGCTAAAAAGCTGCTAAACAAGCAATTGATTCCAAATAATCAAATAACTAGGCACTAAGAACGCAAAAACTACTGCATACTCTTTCAGAAGGATCAGCGCAAAGCCATTGACTCTGTGCTTCTAATATTATTTTGATACTAATTTGCTTAACCAAACGCCCAAATGGTACTGGTGTGCAAAATGATAAGTAAGTAAAAAGGCGGTGATAATTTCTCGCGGAGATGCGCGCCAAAAAAGAACCTTTCTTATATGTGCAAATGTTGACGCCACTAGCAATATAGCCATCCTACCGCTCTACACTAAAAGGAGTTTGTTTAGGTACAGCGAGCACTACATGCTTGCTGCTGAAACTTGTGAAACGCTGCAGGCCATCGTGCGTCTGCCCACCAAGGTCGCGCATACGCCGCACTAAACCATCGAACGGCTTCACGGCCTTTGCACAGCAGCCGTAGCGCTGTACCGCAAGCAGGAAGCATAGAGACTTGGACATCTATGTATGTAGACAGACGCTCAGCAGAAGTTGCAGTTGTTGACCAAAGCGGAAACACATTCCATGCCGCCGCTGGCAGCACCACACCGTAGGTACGTTTATGCAGAATATATGTATACGGCGTCTCGTGCTTCCGGCCAACGTCACTCTGACGTTGGCCGGCTCCCAAACGCCCCGAGCTCCCAAAGCTTCGCCGAACGATCTTCGACGACACTCAAACACTTGTCTAACTTATAGCGACGATAGACCGGCAGACTCACCGCCACAACCACGTTGATCCCACAGCTCAGCCAGCCCCCTACAGTTGCCCGAGGAGCTCATCTCAAGCTTCTATGACCACGACTGCCACAGCGGGACCCGCTAAGGAACCGTTGTTGGTGTGGCACCCAGTTTTACCGGACCCATTGAATGGAACGTGACCTTTTCAGTACGATGAAGGAGCGTCCAGAGAGAGGGGCGAAATTGTCCATCGAGATCAAAAGTTAGCGACCGACCCGCTGATGCCTTCGTTAGCCCTCTGCCAGCATCCGCCTTCAGACAGAACTCTAACAAGAGCAGCAGGCCCTATGAGCAAAGAGGCAAACTTCTTTTGCTGATCTACCGTATTGCCAGTCCGTTGAACTGTCGAACTGGACGGGTGGTCGAAACGGGTGGTTGAGCCTGTCTCTCGTTTTACCAGCGCTAAACGTCCGCATACATACAAGGATAACAAATAACCATAATCATAAACTGCAACCGCCGTAACAGTAGCCGTCAGAGAAGATAGGAGGTAACTGAAAGACATCTCGGGCGGCACACGGCAGTTCCAGCCAATTATATCTTCGGTTCTAAGATATTCACATTTTCGCTTGTAGTGTAGCGTTTCTGTAGTAGCTCTCTTGTAGTAGCGTTTCTGCCTTAACAAATACCCTGACAAATACTTCAATGGGTAACGAGGCCCTATTGATAATCATTGACCGACATAACAGAAAGCGTCGTCGACTAACCAGAATTTGTATATAATTCACAAATAACACTGATTTGCACCGGGCACATATGTGCAAGTTGCACGTCAATATTAATTAACTAGGCGCATTTATAATTGGGTGGAAAATAAGCTTAAATTAGTGCCTATTGAAATAACGCACACAAGCGATGAGAGATATTGCTTTTCACGAGCAAGGCGTAAGGGCGTGCGTAAGAGAATAAGGTTCAGCATATAGGCTAAACTCAGTTTCCCCGGGAACACGTGCTCGCCTAAATTTCCAGGTAAGGACCTTCTTAAATGTAACAAGGTTAGCAAGCAACAAAGGCTGGCAAGCAGCCTCTAAATGATTACAAGACTAGAAATATGTCAATTAGATGCCTTCCTCGTATAGTCATACACAATGTCCGCCAGCTCTTGTTTTTTGCTCGATAACAGAGACCACCTGGCCTGGGTGGCTTAAAACTTCACTTTCAACTGATTTCGTTCAAAAAGCTATAGTGCGTCAGTAACGATGACTTCAGACTCCTCTGGGATATGTTTGACTGCCATTTCTGAGCAAATGAAGATGCCTGCCCCAATTACCTGTATACTAGCTGATACTATTCATCCGCAACTGTTTATTTATTATACCCACGTTGGTTTGTTAGCTCTGACAATGGCACTAATACATCTATTGCACAACTTCATCCTGATCGTGACGTCTAGCTAACTTTCTTAGACACTTGACCGCTCTTCCGTCTGCAATCAACTTCATTGTGGAAGCCACAAGCCGCGAACGTCGCGATTGATTATTTATTTTTCGCTTCCGAAGCCCGCAAAGAGTCCCCTCTCACGGCCAAAGTTGTATATATTCCACGTCAACCTCTTCTAGTTTTACCGTACCCTGTAAAGTGTGTGGTTGCTACCGGAACCTATTTAGCCTCAACTTTCTCTCTCAGTAACGCCCCCCCCCCCCTTTCTAGCATTATGATTATTATAATGTCTTAATGACTTCACTGGTGCTAACATTCCCTTCGTAAATTATAATCTTGCCTATCATATAATTTTGCCTATCAATCTGAATCCTCCTTCCAAGTTTTTTTTTATGACAACTCAGGTAGGATATCTTATTTGTAAAGGCTACCACATGTCCACCAACATACGTGCCAAACCTTTATAAGCTAAATTTCCGCTAATTCTAAAATTAATAGCAAACATTTTGCGTTAGCAAACATTTTGCGTTAACGGATTGTTTTGAAATAATAAAAAAACATTTAAGTAAAGACAATGTTTTTTGGAACTATTTCACGTTACAAGCATTTGCAGTTCATTCATAATTATGATCCCACCATCAATATATGTATATAATCCTGTTTGAACCGTAACTGATTATGCACAAAAATAACTTTGACATACGCGCACATGAATATTTTTATCCGTCTTGGGTTCAGTCGTCCCTCACCCGCTCCGATTCATCTGCAAGAAGTATTGAGAAGAGCAGAGGTGAACCGATCGCCCTCGGCCATACGAGTCGGTCTGCGTTACGACTCCAACAATTCGAGTGCCATCGTCATTGAAAACTCTATTCTCTGTTAGATTATCCGTTATCAAACGCACCACAACGTTCGGCATGCTTTACTTAGCTGATCTTTCCAAAATCTTGTTTCTTAGATTCCTTGCCAGATCGAAGGCGACGCTGAGGTGCACACATATATAAAGCATATACTAGCTTCTTCAGTTTTATACGTCCAAACAGCTAGCTCTCTTAGGCCCGCGTGTGCTAAGTTGTGCCTCCGAAAACGCTCCGAAAATGCGCAACTGACCCAATCCTAGATATGTGTGATTTTAGTTTAGTAGGCAGTCGGAAGCTACCCGCTTTCCCATATAGATCACTCTTCCCGATGGCGCATTATGGTTTACCTTTAGATCGAATTTTCTGTTATTTTGTTAGAAACAGTAAGGTAGGATAAACTAGCATCTGTCATACCCAGAAAAGTACTTTCATAGTGAAATAAAGAAAGACAAGAAGATTCGACGTCGTCAGAATAGACAAATATATACATATATGTATGTATATATATATATATATATATATATACACGGTGTGTTCAAAACGTATCGCGACTTTTGAATTTTCGCGGGTTACGTATATTCGAATTTCGATTTTTTGTGGCGTTATGTTGGTACTCATGTCTCTCACTTATGCCGACAAGCTCGGCCATTTTGAATGTTCACTTAATTGTTGACAGCTGCTTTGCTTGCACGTGTTTTGGATCGTCTTCGATTTTTACCTATTCAAAAAAATGAATCAAAGAACCTGTATCAAATTTTGTGTGAAAAACGAAATTAAGTGCGCGAATGCATTCCGAATGTTGACTGTGGCATACGGAGAAGCTACCTTGGACCGAAGCAACGTTTATCGGTGGTACAAAATGTTCTCAGAAGGCCGAGAAGATGTGAACGACGAAGAGCGTGCCGGACGCCCGAGCACTTCAACAACAGACGAAAAAATTAATGAAGTGGAGAAAATGGTATTGGCCAATCGTCGAATCACCGTTAGAGAAGTTGCTGAGGACCTAAACATATCGATTGGCTCGTGCCATTCGATTTTTATCAATGATTTGGGCATGAGACGGGTCGCCGCGAAATTCGTACCAAAATTGCTCAATTGCGACCAAAAACAGCATCGCATGAACATTGCTAATGAGATGTTGGACTCTGTCCGCGACGACCCAAATTTGCTCCAGAGGGTCATAACTGGTGACGAATCGTGGGTTTATGGTTATGACGTGGAAACCAAAGCTCAATCATCTCAATGGAAGCTGCCGCACGAACCAAGACCGAAAAAAGCGCGCCAAGTTCGGTCGAATGTGAAAGTTTTGCTGACAGTTTTCTTCGATTGCAGGGGCGTGGTGCATCATGAGTTCTTGCCACAGGGTAGAACGGTTAATAAGGAATATTACCTGCAAGTTATGCGCAATTTGCGCGAAGCAATCCGCCAGAAACGCCCGGATTTGTGGAAGAACAAAAATTGGCTCTTGCACCACGATAACGCCCCTGCTCACACATCGTTGCTTGTGCGCGAGTTTTTGGCCAAAAACAACACACTAATGATGCCGCAGCCACCGTATTCCCCAGATCTGGCCCCCTGTGACTTTTTCTTGTTCCCTAAACTGATGAGGCCCATGAAAGGACGACGTTACGCTACGCTTGACGAGATAAAGACGGCATCGAAGGAAGAGCTGAACAAGATAAAAAAAAATGGTTTTTTGAAGTGCTTCGAAGATTGGAAAAACTGTTGGCACAAGTGTATAATATCTCATGGGGATTACTTTGAAGGGGACAAAATAGATATTCATGAATAAATGAATAATTTTTGAAAAAACACAAAAGTCGCGATACGTTTTGAACACCATATGTATATATATATTTTTTTTTTAGTTCTGCATAGTTTTGTTTATTATATTTGCATGCTTTTTTAGTCATCTTATAGGGAATGAAGAAAAGGGATGGAGCAACGTTGGTAACGGTCACCAAGATTTCAGCTGCAGGCGCGGGAAATGTTGTCAATGTTGTTTTTCCTACTTAGAGCGGTGTTATAGTATACGTAGTAGTTTTGGGGCTTGCATTTGGGTTTGAACTATAACTAAGGACCACGTCTGTTGAGATTCAGTTGGTAAAGTATATGTTTAATATATCACAGTAAATGTATACTGCGAAAGTGCGTTATTTAGCACTGGCTATCAGAAAAAGTCTATAATGCGAAGCTGAGCGTAGTGTTAATGAAGGCCAAGTCGAAAGTATGAGCTGGAAAGTATGAGCTGACCAATGGAAGAGGGGGCTTGCACCCACATCAAGCTATGTGGATTGGTTGGCGCATCGCATCGTTTTCAAGCCTTGCAAAACACACAAGGCGAAATTATTTACAAAGGCCACCCGAACATACCCGCCTTTGAGGCACTTCTTCCGGGGTGCAAACAAGTCGAGGCAGCAGATATGACGCTCTTAGGGTCCCCTGTGGGGTCGTCCGCCACTCACCCAGAACTCGCAGGTGAGATAAAGAGTCTTTGCTCTCGCCTAAACCGGCTAAGCGCATATCACCTATTAAAATCATCGTTGGGCTCATCGAGAATTATCCCCTTCCTCCGCAGCACGGACGTCGGAGCAAACCAGGACCTGCTGAGGGAGTTAGACAATAGCCTTAGGACCAGCCTTAGCGACCTCCTCAATCTAAACTTGGCCGACAACAACTGGGCTCAGGCCACCCTTCCTCTTAGACTCGGAGGTTTGGGAATCCCCTCTGCAGCAGATCTGGCAGCCAGCTGTTACGTTGCTTCATTATACGCCTCAGAAGCTACAGTCCAGCAGATCAGTCCGGCCATAGCCCTGCAGGCTTTCCAGCATGCCAAAAAAAGCTGCTGATACAAGATTCGAGAACCTAGCAGGCCTACTCCCAGAGGCAAACAAACACCTGCAGAGGTCCTATGACGATCTCATAGTATCCAATAAATATCAGCGTTTACTGTCCGATGCACTGTCCACGGCAGACAAAGCCCGACTACAGGCGGTTGTCGAAAAAGGGGCTAGCAAATGGCTCCAAGCCATCCCTTCCTCAAACCTTGGCACTTTACTTGATCACGAAAGTTTTCGTCTGTGCATCGGCTTGAGGTTGGGAACAAGACTAACGGAGGAACACCGGTGTCCGTGCGGAGCACAAGTGGACATTTGGGGAACCCACGGGCTATCCTGCAACAGAAGCGAACGACGTCAAAGCCGTCACAGCGAGATTAACGAGATTACCGCCCGGACCTTAAGGTCAGCTCTACTGCCATGTATTCGAGAGCCAACCGGCCTCCTGAGAAGCGACGGAAAGAGGCCTGACGGTCTCACCCTTATCCCTTTTGAAAGGGGAAAGGCGCTTATTTGGGATGCTACAGTCACCGACACGCTCGCCCCCTCGAACATGGAGGCCAGCGCATCAGCCGCTGGCTCCGCAGCACGCAAGGCTGAACGTCTAAAGACCAACAAATACGCCCAGCTCACCGACGAGTTCATTTTTGTGCCACTAGTATTGGAGACACTAGGGGGACCTGGCCCTGAGGCATGGTCACTTTTACAGAAGATTGGCAAACGAATTGAACTCACGACGGGGGACAAAAGAGCTTTCGACTTTCTACTCCAGCGGCTATTTCTGGCGGTTCAGCGCGGCAATGCGGCAGCAATTATGGGTACAATGAGGGGCTGCCTCGAGGATAAGCTCGATTGGTAGCACCCCTCATAAGCCCAAGAGTAGTTAGATATTCATATTCCACTGTAACTTCAAAATGAAATAAAACCAAATTTATATATGGTTCAAATGAAAAGGTATAAAATGTCACAACAAGCAACAACCGGTTAAATTTGCAACATGTTCAGCTCGTGAAACAGTGGGATAGTTTGAGCTCAATCCTCAAGTAAATACTTTTAAATAAAGACTTCAATTATATCTAAAGGTAAATATATGTACACCTTTCTAACCTTATATATATGTATATATATATATATATATATATATATATATATATATATATACGCGTGCATACTTACACAGCATATGCATTCGCTGCCCAAGCGTCGAAAACCCAAATCCACAAATGTTTCGTTGAGCGCAGTTGAACCGCCAGCAGTGGCATGTAGGAATGTCTCTACAGCACCTGAGCGCGACCCCAAAGTTCGTCCGTAGAGTGCTTACGTAGGGTGTTGCGCAGTCTCAGAAACGGAATTGAATTGTAGGTTGCTGTAACTATGCCGTGGCTCACGAAGACGGTCTGGAGCAAGCATCTTCGTCATCGTACCACCGTCATCGTCGTCGCTATCGCCGTACGCGTCTATTTTTTTATGCAAAAGTTTACACGGAATGCTGAACAGGCGGACCGGGCGGGGAGGAGGGGGGGGGGCTACATGTTGAATAAGCACGCCGCTGCGGTCTGCACGCGTTACTTTTAAGTTAGCAGCTGGAAAGAGTTATTTAATCTGTCGTCTCGAGTCGTGTCGAGTTTGTCAACAAACAGATAGATCTACGGAGCGCGTGAGTGGGTGAGCGAGCGAGCGAGCGGCCCATGAACCAACTAACCGCTTACCACCGAACTTTACTCCGGCAAACTCCGGCTGCTCGACGACGAGACCTAACGACATACTTTATCTCTGTCGAAACTTAAATACGATTGTCGTTCGTCGTCGCTTCTCGTCGCGTCGAGGCTTTATCGAGGCAGCTCTGGCCAAAGCCCGACTAACGACTGCTTGCGTTCTCTGGCCCTGACCCGTGAAAGCGACGCAGAAACGCCGGCGAGCGACGCACTTGCACATCGGAGCAAAAGAGGCCGGCGGGCTTCGGCGACCTGAGCCGCCCGCAACAGAAGCAGTTCCGTCGTCTTCTTTTCTTCGTTTCTTCTTCTTCTTCCACTTCTCCTTCTGCCAACCATCGCTCATGTTGCCCCCACACGTTCGGCCGTAGGGTCTGTAGCTGTCTATCTGGGCTGCCTGTGTTGGCCTGCCCTTAGGGCAAAGACAAGGGGCTCGAGGGTGAGACGGTGTGCGTCGCCGATGCTGTCGTCGGCGCAAATTGCCATGTTGGGCATTCGTTGCCCTTGATAGGGTATCGTCTGCTGGTGGTTCTCGTCGGGATTTGGCCCGACATCAACAACAAGAGCTACAACGACAACAACAACAGCAACGACAACAACAACAACAACAAAAACAACAACGACAACAACAACAGAAATATAAAAAGTGAGAGACCCGTGCAGGTAATGCACTGCGAATCGCACCCAACTGCTGCAGCAACAGCAGGGCGATTGGCCAGTATCCACTTGGCTTGCCACCCGGGTCGTCGAGTCAGCCACTCAAGTAGCTAGAGTCACGTGCGCGCGCCATTTATAATTTGTACAAAAATCTTTCTCTTCCGTTTCATCGCTATCTTCTCATCGTCGACTCATTCATTTCCCTTCAGCTCGCTTCGTCTGGGCACCTAGATGGGAACTGCTCAAAGAGGTCTTGGGCGATCCGCCACATATTACGCTGATCAAGCCGGCCAATCGCGCGTTGCAAGGCACAAGCCGAGGGGTTGGAATAGGAGGCTGGGGGTGTGATGCCAAGTCATGATGAAGATTTCCTGGTGTCTACACCTCCCGCCCATGCATCGACGTCGGTTTGGTCTTCTTCCAGCATACAAGCAGCAAGCAAGGAGAACGAATCACGAACAACAGGCAACGACGACGACCACGACCACAGAGGGGAGGCGACAGGAGCGACGAAGATGTTGTTGCGTTGCCTACTTGAGGGGGGCAATGATATATATATATATATATATATATATATTTGTGTGTGCGATACGGAGCACCTGCACCCCGACAGGCGGCCGCTGTCAGTGGGGTCGTCGGCGGGGGTGTATGTGAGAGGAGCAGAGAATCGGGGCCAGCGTGTCGGCATTTCTACCGTGTTTCGTTGTTGGGTTGCGTCACGATACAGCCCGGCGTGTGGAGTAACTGCGTAACTGAGGCGTCGTTTACAGCCAGTTAGAGCAGGTCGTTGGGCGCGGAGGTGATTGATGGACAACTGATCGAATTGACTAGCCACATACGACGAGTTCGCCTAACCTTCTTCATCTTGGTAGCTCGCTCCCCCCTCCTCGTCAGTGAAAGTAGCGAGCAGGCAGCGAAGGTAAATGCGGGAAACCAGGAAAAAGACGTGAGCCCCCACGGGATCGGCACGGAAGCCAGTCGAAGCTAACGGACGACGACGACAACGACAACAAAACAACTACAACAGCAACAGCATTGGCGACAACAACGACGGGGAGGCCAATGTGTACAATGAAATTCAGAAGAACCGTTTGATGTTGTTGTCGCTGGTTTTAGCCTCGCCCTATTGCAGTTCATCGATTGTTGGAGAAAATCGATTTTCTCCAAGTCGTTTACCTACCCCACGTACCGCGGTCGAAGACCACTGACAGTTGGGTGGTCGATACTCGGTTGGTAAGTTACATAAAGGAGAGGATTTTGTACCCCCTTGTAGATGTAGGCGAGCGAACGGTTACGAATTGAAAGACGGCTGACGGCGATGGATTTAGGCCTAACGACGCCTCGCTACGAAGCGGGTGAAGCGGTTGAAGTAGGACAGGGAGACGGCGGTTGGCGGCTAGGACAGAGATATACAACCAGCAGGCATTGTAGTTCTATTCGAAAGATTTGTGTCAGCCCCATTACGTCGAAGTGCCACGCGAACGCGTCGCTTTAGATAAACTTGGTAGGTGAGGGATCACTTGAGGCTGTCGATGACACCGACCTACTTGGGTACTGCTAGACGGGCCGTTTCGTTCTGGAAGCACTTCGTTCCGGGGTAGGTCGGGTCTGTCGAGTGTGTCAAGCACTTGTAAGGCGAACACACTGTCTAACACATGTGGGTCAGGCTGCCATCTAACTCATGTGAATCGGATCGCGCTTCTCGCCTGAGAGCAGAAACCGATCTGCTTTTTGTAATACGCGGACGTTAAGGTGTGACCAATTTAGGCTAGTTAGGAGCGCGGCACGCGGTGTGAGGCATACTGTCACTTGTGTGTGTGTGTGTGTCTGTCTGTGTGACAGTGTACACTAGCGGTCTTGTACGAACTGCTTAAGCATTAAGACATGTATATGCATACAGACCTGCTTGGCTTAAATTGCGATTGATTCCAACTTACGGATTCAACTACCAATCAATCAATCGTACTCCGTGTACAGTTTTAGACATGTGTATATAATATGAATGGCATGTTTTGTGGTGGTGGTGGTTGGCTAAACGGGCTCATTGTTACTTAAATGACTGTAACGTATTTGACAATTAAATGTACTGCTACACGTCTCAAGGCATACGATTGTTGTCGTTGTATTTTTGTTGTTGTTATCGTTGCTGTTGTCAAGTCTGTCGCTGTTAGTGTTATTAATTTTCATGTTGTTATTATAGTTAGCATTCGCGGCATTGCAGTTGCCTATATTGCCGTGGTTATTGCCTCTTTACACTTATCCCGGTCGTTGTCGTTGGCAAAGGGATTGTTGTCGTCGTCATTGATGTCGTCATCGTTGCAGTTCACGTTCATCTGGTGATTCTGTGTGATGCTTCATTGATAGTGAAACTAGCAAGTTAACTTTGAAGTCAATTTGACTTTAGCCTCAGTTTGGTCGAACGGCGCAGCAGACGCTCGTCGACTGTGCCGCTCCCCACCTACTGATAAGGGGTCCAGACGCAGTTGCTTTCCAATCAGAGAGATTTGATCCCATCTTTCAGGCCAGCTCAGTTCCCTTCTTTTTCCGGCTCTGCCCTGCCAATCTTTGCCGCTAGCTTCCTGGCCACGATGCTACGGGGGCCGCCGCTAAATATCCCAGCTTCCCACTATCAGGTAGCGTCCTGCAGCCTCCTGTTGCCTACCGAGTTGCGTCGAGCAAAGTAGGATAGGAGTGCAGCGGCTCTTATCGTCATCAGGACACACGAGGGCCCGGTGGCACCAGCCAACTAGTTGGAAAATTTCCACCGTACCGGGCACGTATGTTGTTCGGCGGAGAGCTGCAGTAGCTGCAGCTGCGACAGCCGGAGAAAATCTACCTGCCAGCTTATGGTGCTAGTAGATGGAGGTGTGTGCTTTTAGGGTGTTGGTTTAATAGGTTTGTCCAAAAATTGATAATGCTATTCAAAGTGATGTAATCTTTGGAGGGACGGCAAACCTTGCGTTCGGATGCCCGTTCTCGTGTCCTAGAGGATATGGTATTGTATATGAGAAATACACAATTGTCTTGGCTATTGTTGTATCTACTACTCTTGAATGTCGGGCAGCACCATGATGGGAGACATAGTGATTTGCTGATCGAACAAAGTTCGGTGAGTCCGGCGCTTATAGAATCAGTATAGACGCCCAGAGCCTTCCCGTTTTCTGTAAGGGGTATGGAATGATTTGTAGAAATGAATACATTTTAAGTGTTTTACCGTAAAAGCTTCGTACGGCAGGAAAATGACTTAGAGCAGGTAGGAAGGTCGCCGCCACCTGGGCTCTAAAAGCAAACGGACCGGGTAGTATTACTTTAGCCTTAGTTAAATGCCTTGGAAAACTTAAGCTTGGGGTATATATACACCGGGATCTTCTGTATTTTTGGAGAATGCGTAGGCCGAGAAACGGTATGCGTGAAGGTCATATAACTTAAGATATTATATAAAAATACTTTTAGAGCGTTTAACAAAGTTGGCAGTGCAACGTGCAATGTGAGGTCATATGAAATATGTGAGCCGCTGAATTTTCAAAAATTAACGACTTGTGCTGATCTCATTAAAGATATGACAATTTCCGGACACATTAGTATCTATTGTGGTCTGCCTAGAGCTGTTAGGCCACAAATGAATATTGTTGGACGAAACGGGTCTTTAAAAGGGAAAGGAAACTAACATTCTACGATGAAATAAATCCGCATATCCTGGCAAATGATTGCTTTTGCGCAAAAAGCGGCAAAATTATCCCTTCCGTACACGAATATACGAAGCAAACAAAAGACAAAACGAACAACTAGAGAGCGAGATTGAAATCTCTATGTAGGATATTATACGTTCATTCGAATGCTTTATATACATCAATTTCTAGACCATCCTCCGTCCCCTACGGGCTTCGAACTCACCGCGAGGTATATCTTCAAAGGCACCAAGGTCGGACATGTTAAGATATCTGGGGTTTGCCCACCAGTCCTTGTGGTAGCATGGGCGCTGACTCTCAGCGGTATACGGTTTATCATCTATTCTCAATCGCTCAAAGAAAATTCTATCAACAACAGCAGGAATCGAACCGGCGACACCCCAGTAGCCATAACGACCATGACTAGCCTACTAGTCAAGTCAAGTCAAAAGCACCTTTATTCAAGGGTCATACATGTCTAAGCGTACATTGTTTCTAACAAAATATTTAACATCTGAATATAATTAGAACATACATCAGGTCTGTCTAGTCCCCTAGACCACGCCGCCACTCATATACATTTACGTATGCGCTTTTGTATTACGCTCGGCCGTAACAAAACAAACTTAGCCGTTGTCGGCAGGGTCGCTCCGTTTCCCACCTAGAATTAAAAACATTTTTTAAAAAGGTTGTTTTTAATTATAGACTATCCTCTGTCCCCTACGGGCTTGGAACTTACGTGAAGTCTGGAGGATGGAGAAGTCCGTTTCACACCTGACGCTGGCTAGGTGTCGCTAGCCTTTGAATGATACTGTACTTATCGTACGGTGGCGTACGACCCCCTTTCTGCCATGCTAGGGACGTAAACTGTTAATCGTGCTGCCAGGCTGATTACCACCTGCACCGTGCTATCGTCGTTGTTGACGCCATTGTGAATCTATTCGTGACCGTGGCCGATCGAGTCAGACACCGGCTGGGCACGCAGCGTGAATATAAAGGCACGCACGTAATTTTACGTCGCGACACGCGACCTACGACCTAGGCCAGATTGCATCCACCAACACGTCACGTCAGTGGACATCGTGCTGTGCTAGCACACGAAGCGAACGTGCTGCAACCACCGCGCCGAAACGACACCAGAAGGAATAGACGCAGTATAGCGGGAATAACTGACAAACGTCAGGCGTCAGTCAGTCTTGTTCTTGTTGTAATTGTTGTTGCCATTGTTGTCATCGTGGTTGGTATTTTTTGGTTTACGATATTAGTAGAAACACCAAGTTATTGTTGCGGTTGTTGTTGTTGTTTCTGCCGTTGACGTTGTGGTAGTTGTGCAGACTGTCGCCAATGCAGCCGAACCGCCCGTGTTCCACCACCAGCTCACCGTGCCGCCGCGGTAGCGTTCCACTGGTGTCGTATCGACACGCCAGGTACGGACGCGTCTAAGGACGCACACTTGTTTGTACCCTAGAACCAGCAACAGCAGTTGTAGTAGTAGTCGTAGTAGTAGTATCGCAATCACAACGAAACGCGAAGCTAGCTCTTCACAAACGCGCGAGCTCAAGAAGAAGATGGGGAGAACCCATCTGTGGCAGGCAGGTCGGTAGACAACGAGCGGGTAGAGTTCTTGGCCGCTAACGATGTGTTCTGCAGGCGTTGGGAGTCGTCGGGACACGACGGGAGCAAATCGACAGGTTTCTGCTGTTGCTGCTGCTGCTGCCTGCTGTCGCTCGACCTGCTGTCCCTTGACGGATTGAAGCGGTAATTAGCAGCGGTAAAGCTCACGTTGCTGCTGCTGCTTCTGCTACTGCTGATGACAATGGTGGTGGTGGTAGTGGTGGTGGTGGTGGTGGTGGTGGTAGTAATGCAGGCGGAGGTGCTGTAGGCAAAAGCGGGCTCTGAAAAATAACGAAATAGACAGAAACGCTGGTGGCGAAGGTGGATGGTGCAAGAGAGAGAGAGGGGGGGGAGAGATAGGGGGTGGGGAGAAAGCGCGAAGTTGGGCGAGCGCGGTAAAGAACAGTAAACGAAGTGCTATTGGCGGCGGGGGAAAAACTTGGAAACTGTCGACGCGGAAGAAAGCTGTTGTAACTACTGTTGGAGGAACTCGACCATCGTACCGAGAAGAAAATTCGCTCGTCTCGTAAGATTCGTCGTTGCCGCTGGCTAGTCTACTAGCGCATACATGCTGTTTCTAGCTAGCCATGCCCGATTGTGACCAAATATCGGGCCCCGTTCATATATATATATATATATATATATATATATATATTGATTTCTGGATCTGTGCAATGGATTGTGTTATTGTAAACATTTATCTAACTAAGGCGTTAATTATCAAACTTAATCTATACTTAACTTTATGCGACTAGTAAGAGAGGTTTCTAGGGAACGCTAAAACACAGCGCCACTAAGAACAGACTTTTAAGCAGTTAATATGCTAGACATGATTACGTTATAACACCCCACTGTCCTAGAGGGTCCCCTGTGTTTGTCGGTGTTGCTTAATCTTTAGTTAGCAGTAAAGCTACTTAAAATTCAGGGATGTCAATACAAATATCGAGGTAATGAGAAACTTCTTGGTGTCCAGTCCTAGGCACAGGCAAGTACTTAGGACTGGACAACTAACTCCAAAACGTTAACACTTTTTAGTATAGCCGAATGCATGTGTACTCTGGTGCAGGAACAAAACCATTTTGGCTAACAGGTAGTAAAATTATAATGTAGTAAATTACCAATCCAACAACAATTCAGAAGACGGGTAATTATTATATTTTTTCATAAAGTCTGCCTAAACCTTAGAATTAAGTTAGATACCGATTTATAGTGCAGCACGCACTGACTATAAATTCCTTTGTTATGACCTTTTAAAACGAAATAAAGTCAACTTGATCGCGCAAATGAGCTGTTCTTGCACTAGATGCGCAGGGGTGAGGTAAACGTTTCCTGTAGAAAAGCATGCCCCCATTTTACAATACCCCAGGGTAATAACTTTAGAACCTTTTTACATGTCGAAATAAGAATAATCCGTTTGCAGGAAGAGTTTACAGGAAGAAGGGCGACGCGCCCATGTGTGTAAAGAGTACAATATGACTTCAACATCCCTTTTTCAATAAAGGAAGCTTTGTATTGTATTGTAGTGATACGCTTAGTTTGGGTGGTGCTTCTGTAGAATTTAAACGTTCATTTATCTAGGTTAGGATTAACGCCAGGCGGCATATCGTTTACCGTCCAGAACAGCAGCATTGCCGCCGTGACCTCACCCACGGCGCCACAAAGCTCTCAGTAAGCTCTCAGCAGTTTATTGCTCTCAACACAGGGAAAGCAACGTTCCTTGAGAGAGTTTTGGGCCTCCCTAGAAGCACACAGAAAAGGTTAACTTCCACTGTGTGGAGAACGATGTTGATCTTGTAGTACCAGAAGCGTTCTACAGGATGCCGGCAACGTTGGACAATGCAGAGATGGAGCCCCTCTTTAAGCAGCGCCACGCTCTAACTTGCTTCTCCGTTCACGGGCTCCATTACAAGTTGTGCCATCGGGCTCAGTTCTACAGCCCTTGCGATGAATTTTGATATACAATCTGCTATACAGCAGACTCATTTACACCAAACATCATTATGGGATATATCGGTCAGCGCCAACTATTTGAGGATTAGGTCGGTGGTATTTCCTAGATAAATAGAGAGTTTAAAGCCGCTAAGGGGGTCAGACACGGATGTCCGTTGTCATCGGTGATTTTTGTGATGTATATAGAATGAATTGTGCAAAGGATTAACAGCATGGGCTTAATATGTCATATGAGGGAAAAAGATGTATATATATATACACATAAATATATATATATATATACATACATACATATATATAACCTCAGTGATGTTTTGCTGACGACATGGGAATGTTAGAGCGCGGCACTAAGTACAACATTAATTAGAAAAATAGCGCGCTTTTAGTACTTTATGGGGTTAGGGTGGAAGAAAGCTTATATTACAGGGGAGAATATTGGACTATTTATGTCAGCCCAAGCATCTTGGGTGACAATGACTACAGGGAATGATTATTTAGAAAAAGAAGAGATATTACGGAGAAAAAAAGGCTGAAAGAAGAAGATGCGCAGTAAAGTGTAAGAACCTCTGGGGGTTTAATAAATATCCAGTAACAAAGAACATGTATGAAAGGCCATGTATGTGCCAGGGTTGACATTTGCTAATGCTGCTTTAGTCTACAGCGCAGGGTTAGGGAAAAAGTTAGAAACAGTACAAAGATAATTGATAAGGTTTGGATTGAGTTGCCGTTTGAATTGTGCCGAAGAGCTTCATGGGAGGGGGTGGTTTCAAAATTATTACAAGAAGTACAAGGAACACTAGGATTTAGTATAAGAATTAAAAATGCCGCAAATAAAATATGGGTCAAACAGATGCAGTTGGTGAAGGAGCAAGGAAGTACAAAGAACACTAGGATTTAGTATAAGAATGAAAAATGTCACAAATAAAAGATGGGTCAAACAGATTCAGCTGGTAAAGACAGCACTAACGATAAAAACCAAGTGGGATTGTAGAATGGAATTCGCAGCTAGGGAGATTAGGTACACTAGTCAGCAATGGGCAAGAGCAAGGGTGTCGGATGGTGAAGATGGTGATGTCGAGAGTAAAAATCATATACAAGCAAATGGAAATTGGCGGTGGGATCAAGATCAAGAGTAGCAGATTTATATCGAAAGGAAAAACGGGAAATGGGCCAGACAGAACGGGTATACGATAATTCAAAAGTGAGTGGGCTATTGGCAGATGCTAGGGCAGGGATGTTGGATATAAGGATACAAGAAGCTTAATATAAGGTGAAGGGAAGTACAGAATATTGAGCTTGTGGGTCAGGGAATGAGTCAATCAAACATATTGCAAACGAACGTACATCTTTAGGGGGAGCAGTGAGCAGAGATATAAACATGTCAGGCACCCTAGCCTAAGGAC
>QVRM01006562.1:0-226575 GCA_003439945.1 Dermanyssus gallinae | reverse complement strand
AGGCGGGTTGGGACTCCCCGAGGCAGTTTCCCTCTCAGTTGCGGCGCATATTGCCTCCCTGCATTCAGCGATCAGCGACATCGAGGCCATCCTAGACCCCCACGCCGTGGTGCATTTCCGATCTACGTTGGAAAAGACCCAAAATGAAGCCATCGCATTCTGCGGGGCTCTCCCGAAGACCCCTTCTCTTCAGTCTGCGTGGTCAGATTTGACACACGATCGTCGATGGAGCGACCTGTGGAGCCGAGCAACTTCCGACGCGGACAAAGCGAGGTTACAAGCCGTCTCCTCGCCGGGTGCAAGCGTATGGCTACACGCCCTCCCGAGTCCTCAACTGGGTACCCTTTTAGACGATGAATCTACACGAATATTAGTCGGTTTGAGAGTGGGAGCAGAACTGGTTTCCCCCCATCGCTGTGGTTGTGGTGACGAAGTCGACTCCCTAGGCCACCACGGTCTTTCTTGCGCCCAGAGTTCAGGCAGGATCGCACGCCACTCGGCCCTGAACGAGACGTTCTGCAGAGGATTACGGTTGGCAGGCTACCCATGTGTGCTGGAGCCCCCGGCTTAGTCAGAGATGACGGAAAAAGGCCTGACGGAATGACTCTGACCCCATTCGATCCGGGCCAGATGCTGGTGTGGGACGCGACTGTTACCGACTCTTTAGCCCCTTCAATGGTCGGTACTGGCGCAGCCCGCCCTGGGCATGCGGTTGCCTTAGCGGAAACAGCCAAGTGCAGGAAGTACTCAAGCCTGAACTATCCCCACTTGTTCTCACCTCTAGCTTTTGAGACGTTAGGGGGACCAGGATTGCTTACCAAAAAATTACTCAGAGACGTCGGGAGAAGATTGGTGGTTGCTACAGGAGACAAAAGAGCGGGGGAGTACTTACTGCAGCGCTTGTCGTTAGACGTTCAGAGGGGGAACGCCGCGTCGGTGAGAGGAACTTTGGCCAGGTGGACCAGCCCCATCTTGGACCTAGAGCCTTGAGTCGTTAGTTTTCAGTGCGTTATGTGACACATTGTGATAACAGACAACATGGACAAATAATTTGCCGGCGGGCTATGTCGGTCCAAATATATAATTATATATATATATATAGTTAGATATATAGATAGATATATATATAGAGATATAGATATATATATATATATATATATAGTTTATATATATATATATATTTATATTATATGTATATATATATATATATTTTTTTTTTTTTTTTTGCCGGTTTCGGATTCGGCAGAGTGCAGTCGTGTTTTCGTCGGCTCCCATAAAACTGAACGTTTTGTGAGGTTCGACTTCGATTTCGACAGTGATAATTGTATCGACGAATGTGCGAGTGCCGAGTATTCTATTGGTGAATAGTGCACGCTGGAAGTGAGTTGGGTCGCGTGTCTGAGGGATCCGATCTCTTTCAGACTCCCTGACTGTGTGACTTTCATCACCCAGCTGACCGTGTTCGATTTACTAGCGTCGTCGCGAATCTACGTGCGGCGCAAGACGTTGTAGCTCACGGACTAACGCAATACCGCAGGTCGCCGTAGCCTTGTGCCAGTGTCTCGGACTACCACTTAGCAGGACTGGGTTCGATTCCCAGGTCTGTGGCTGACACTTTTTTTTTTTTTTTGCGGGTAGTGTGTTTTGTATTTTGTGACCTGTCGCGGCATAGGCATGTCGAAATTGGTGATTACTGGTCAGGATAAGCCACCTGATTCGCTGGATATATCACGGCTGAGGGCGGTTACTGCGTGTGTTGAGAATAATACGACGGCAGCTGGCAATCCAACAGAGGCGCCTGCATCGCCCATGCCCGACGGTGAGATAGAGTACACTGCCACCGGCAACGACGACGGCAGTAATGTGTTACCGCATGATCGCGTTGGCTGCAAGCGGCGCAGGCAATCTGGTATCGAAGAGACAATAAGCGGACCACACGGGCTAGTGGACTCCGAAGGTTTCACAAAAGTGGTTTCGCGGAAGGAGAAAGCCACTATTTCACGCGAGCAACGACAGCTTAATAAGCTTCGGTGTGACATCGAAGCCGGGACAATTAACCTGTTTAAGGTAACCTTTCGAAGACAACCAACCGTCGAGTCGGACGCTATGTCATTTTCTGAAGGTTCAATGCTTACGATCTTCAAAGAGATCTACGCCGTGTCACCAGGGTGTAAAATTTCTGGTGATACCCAGTCAATCGCGGTCTGGGTAAAAGACTTAAAGAGCGTCAATACGCTACTTTGTGTGTCAAGTCTAGGAGGGTGCCCCGTATCGGCTGCTTGCCCGGCCGTCACCTCATTTAGCGCCAGGATTGAGGGGGTCAGCCCAGTTTTCACCGAAGGCGAAATTGCCGGCGAACTGGCGGAACACGGAGTTATCCAAGCGCGTCGACTATATCGTTCGTCTGCAAGCGGGAAGGTGCCGCTGACGAAGGTAATCCTTACCTTTTCTCGCGAGCCCCCCCGCGTCCGTCTTTCTCGGCCACAGATCTCACCCAGTTATCCTGGAGCCGAGCCAAGCAAGGATCTGCTTTAAATGCTTGAAACCTGGACACCTCGCTGACAAGTGTCTAGGAAAAAAGCTTTGCAAGAACTGTGGAGGCCCGGATCATACCGCCGAGTCCTGTCGTAACAGTCCAAAGTGCGTGAATTGCCAAGGACCTCACCGGGCGGGATCCGCTCTCTGCCCGCGGCTGGCTTACTTGCGTGAGAAAAGCAAAATTATGTTGGAGGGTCGCATGCTCCAGCAGGTCAGAGCAGATTACCCCGAGGCGGTCATCGGCGAAGCTGTACGTTGTCCTCCGGCTTCCGCCCAAGAGGATCCGTCGTCCGCAGTACAGGGCCCCACTTACGCAACCGTGGTTAGGGGGATTTCGCCAGCAGCTGGGGTCGAGCCGCAGGTCGTTCTACCCAAGCCGAAACCTATACCGAGGCTTCAAAAGAAGAAGCGCGGCTACAGGTCGCCAACGAGCAGGACCCGTCGCTACAACCACTCGAAAAAGGCCCCGAGAGCAAGTAAGACCCGCTCAAGCGCCGGCACCGGTTCGTCGCTCTCAGGGCTAGCTGATCTTCTACAGGGAATCAGACCAGAATTATCTGCGGTGTTGAGGTCTTTAGAGGAAGCATTGCGACCTCTGATGGGACTGCTTTCTGTAGTGGGCAAGTTAAAAGGTCTAGCCTTGTAATGACAGACCACGGCGACAACACGCCTAACCGCGGGCTCGCCAGCCCGCGGTCCGGGCAGTCGGACCCCAACAGGGCCCCCTGCCCAACCTGCGGGCTTTCGTTTACACGAAGAGGTCTACGTCGACATATAACGACCAAGCACGGAGGGGTTGCCTACAACATTGACGATGAGTCACGGCCCTCAAACTCTCGGTTTACCGCGGATGGATTAATCGGCGTTATTCAAGACGTCTTTCGCCACTGGAAATTGGTCCGCATTTTGCCAAAGTCAGTGCGTAGGCAAGTAGCCGAAGAGTTTACTAAGGTCCTGTGCTCAGTCGCAGAGAACAACGACAACACGGCCTGGCTTTCCCTTTTCTCTTTCGCGCCCGTTGTTCTCCGCCTCCCCGATGGTGGGAAGGATGACCGGTCATTGGCGGTTATTGTCCGGAAGAACCTTCGCGACTTTGCTCAGGGGAAACGGTTTGACGATGGCAGTAGTCGTCTTTCAAACGTGCGTCCCCGACAGCGGACAGTTGATACCGTCCGGCTAGCCATTACCAAGCTTTCGGAAGGCGACGTCTCTTCGGCGGCCAGGGTCCTAATCTCAGAAGACACGCTGGCGCAGAAGCCTAGCGAGACGGCTTTGCTCTTGGAGAAGCACCCGCCCGCGCCGTCACCTCTGTCCTGGCCCAGCCCTCCTCAAGTGCCCTTGCCATCAACCACATCAGCCGACAATGTTCGATCTGCCATAAAAACGTTTTCGCGAAGTTCCGCCGCGGGCCTTGATTTCATCAGACCACGGCTTCTACAAGACCTGCTGTCCCCCGCTTTAGGAGCTGTCGCCGACCGCCTTGCGGCCCGCCCTCGCCAAAGTCGTTGATCTTCTTCGCTGGGGCTCGCCGCTCTCCGAATGGCGACCACTCATCTTTGGGGCCCGACTTTTCGCCCTCAAGAAGAAAGACGGCAGCGTGAGGCCCATCGCATGCTCATCTGCAATCCGGAGGCTAGCGGCAAAAATCGGCATCTTTGAGAACAAAGCAGACATCTCATGTGCTCTTGGTGACTATCAGCTTGGGTTTGCGACACCGGGAGGATGCGAGGCCGCAGTGCATTCGACTCGGTCCTTTTTGGAGTCACGCTCTGAAGCTACCCTTGTGGTCAAGCTTGACTTCAGGAACGCGTTCAACAGTATTCGAAGGGACCATTTGATGAGCGCGGTGAAAGCTTGGGCCCCGAGCATGTTCCACCAGGTGGAGCTTGCTTATAAGGAGCCATCCTGCCTTCTTCTGCCGCACGATGTCATAATGTCGCAGACTGGAGTACAGCAGGGCGACCCGCTGGGCCCGCCGCTGTTCTGCCTGGCAGTCAAAGAGTTAGTTGACTCTCTCGAGTGCCCGCTTAACGTATGGTACTTGGACGACGGTGTACTGGGTGGCGCCCCCGATGCAGTTCTGAGGGACATCCACAGAATCATC
Organism: Dermanyssus gallinae; assembly: GCA_003439945.1. Classification (NCBI taxonomy): domain Eukaryota; kingdom Metazoa; phylum Arthropoda; class Arachnida; order Mesostigmata; family Dermanyssidae; genus Dermanyssus; species Dermanyssus gallinae. The sequence goes on along the minus strand of QVRM01006562.1, from coordinate 221,933 downwards.
GAGTTCGCTGAACGGAGCGGCCTGGCTCTAAACTCTGAGAAGTGTGAGGTCCATATTGTAGGAGGTGCTGCGGACTCTGAAGTGCTGGAGGCTCTCCCAGGGTGCAAGACTGTCGGCACGGATTTAGAGTTGCTGGGCGTACCTCTCTTCCCGCAAGGAGTTCCGGCTGCTCTCGAGAGGTGGCTGGCCAAGCTAGAAGATGCGATGTCACGCATACACTTGGTTGGTTCTCATCGAGGCCTCTTTCTTCTGAGATCCTCCTTTTCGGCCCTACGTCTCAACCACTTGTTTCGAGGTGCAGATTGTTCACTGGCTTCCGGACTTCTTGAACGACTTAACGACAGCATGCTGGCTACAGTAGAGGCGTTGCTGAACCTCAGTCTATCCACGGGTGCACGCCAACAAGCTCTACTCCCCGTTCTTTGGGGTGGCCTAGGGTTACCTGATGCGACTGTTTTATCTGAGATAGCTCTGGCAGCTTCTCTACACAGGTCTATGCAACAGGCTAGAACCCTCCTCGATTCGGCTGCCCTCACAGACTTAGAAGCCCGATTGGAAACAAGCCACCGTAGAGCAGTTGCCCTGTGCGGCCACGAGCCCGCTGAAGCTGGACACCAGAAAGAATGGTCAACAGCTCTATATGAGCAAAGGGTCGTAGACCTCATTGCGGGATGCACGACGGACGCCGACAAGGCCAGGCTGCGCGCCGTCTCCTCCAAGGGGGCGGGCGCCTGGCTACACGCCATTCCCTGTGCCCGGATCGGGACCCTGTTAGATGATGAGTCGGTAAGGATTGCCGTCGGACTTCGCTTGGGAACAGACATTGTATACACTCATACCTGCGTCTGCGGAGACGTCGTCGGGCCAGACGGACGCCACGGGCTGTCCTGTATCGTCAGCGCAGGTAGGCGAGCAAGACACCAAGCCCTGAATGAAACCTTCAGTCGAGCTTTACGATCCAGTGGTCTGCCGTGCGTCCTTGAACCCGTCGGGCTAGACAGGGAGGGCGGCAAGAGACCTGACGGGCTGACCTTAACTCCGTTCGAGAGCGGATGCATGCTGGTTTGGGACGCGACAGTTACTGACTCATTAGCCCCTTCAATGGTCAGTGCTGGCGCGGCCCGGGCTAGTCATGCTTCGGCTCTCGCCGAGGCAAACAAAGCTAGAAAGTACCAGAATATCGGGTACCCGTACAAGTTTTATCCCTTTGCCTTCGAGACCCTTGGCGGGCCCGGTCCATCCACTCGAAGTTTGCTGCAAAAGGTCGGGAAACGCCTGATTCTAGCCAGCGGAGACAAACGAGCGGGTGATTTTCTCAGACAGCGCCTGTCGCTGGATGTGCAACGGGGCAATGCGGCCTCGGTTCGGGGCACTCTCCAGAAATGGCTGGTCCCTACACTGGACCCCCCGTAACGGTGCACACGTTCGCAGGGACTCAAATGTCATGTTCCCACCCTGAATGATTGATTACATATATATATATATATATATATATATATATATATAAACAAAGCTTGTTTCGTGTAAGTGGTTTATTTATACAACTTTGTTATGTTAGGACCTTGAACTGAAACTTTGTTAGTGTATAACTTGTCCTGTATTGCATAACAGGTGCGAACAGTGTGCACATCTGTGGCCCTCACGACCTCAATCTCAGACTTGCCATTTAAATGACAAATCTAGTAAACTAAACTAGTTGTTATTGTAAGTACTAGTCAAGTCAAGTCAAAAGCACCTTTATTCTAGGGTCTACTACTGTATTAGTTATTATTATATATAAATAGTATTATTCTAGGGTCTACTACAAATATTCTTACTTATGGGCGTATGCAAGACAACGTCTTCATGACGTTCGAGCTTAAATCATTTTGACTCAAAGAGCAAGGACGTCCTCAAACTAACCAAAGAGCTTGGCAAACATCTCTCTGGAGCCACGCTCTACCGCATTCTGTTGACAGCGGATGTAGCTGGAACTTCAACGCAGAATCGTCAACAGATGATGCTGACAGGAAATCAGCCCACAAGCAATAATAATAATATCATGAATCCAAATATATATCAAACTTAAATAGCCTTAATTTATGAGCAGTTGCTTAAAAAAAATATAAAAAATATATATATATATATATATAGAGAGAGAGAGGTATTTAGACTGAGTCCTAGTGTCAATGTTGTCACCACCAGTGGTGAGAACGAGGGGGCCAATCAACGAGATACCGCCAGTCTAGCAACCAGCGTGGCATTTCTAGTATATAGAGCGTGGTCGGTAGTCCAGAGCATACACTCGTATGTACTAGACTAAAGAGCTAAGCGTTTTCGCGTTTCGCTCTTTAATTCAGCCGATGGAGAGCCGCCCGCCCGCCCGGCGCAATACACCCAAAGTAAGGCATCGCTCCGCTTCATTTTAGAACAAAATTAAATTACGCGCAGTCGGCCGTGTTCCCGCATATCCCGTATACCCCTACGTGTGTAGCCTCCTCTGGCCACCGAGTAGAGACAGATCGAGGCAGATTAGTGGAGAGAGATTGTTTGAGGGAGAGACCGACCAGCTGTCGAATATCTGTAGCCTGTAGTAATCGTAGCTTGCTTGTGTGCCACCCCATAGGCTAGATATTTCAGAACCGATGTCGACATTGGTGGTGGTGGTGGTAGTAGCAGCAGCAGCAGCAGCAACAACGGCCTTGAACGAATGATTCCTACGAGATCATTCAAGTGCTCTCTCGTTTGTACGTGTCTAAAGTTTGACTGTAGCTGTTCTCATCTCTATCTCTCTCTCTCTTATTGTTTCTTTTTTCTTACGCATATATGTATGTATACGCGAGTATATAGGGTCGCCGATTTGGCTGCCGTACCGAAATGACGGCGCTTACGGGAAGGCGCCTGTATACGTCGTCATTCTATACAACTTCACCATGAACATCTCCCCAGAGAGTGGAGCTCATTAAACTGTACTACTATGAATGAAAACTTGTTTAGTTCAAAAACGTTTGGTAGGCGTGTGATTTTCCAGAAAGCCGACGTTCCGTGACCACCTCATTCATATGACCTGACTCCCCTGTACATTTTTCTGTGAGGTCATTTGAAGAGGTAAGCCAGTAGTGAGCCTGCTACATGCACGAGCTGAAGAAAAATATTCGGCACGGGATGGTGAAAATAACGCACGAGTAATGCCACAAAGTCGGAAAAACTTGTGTATGCCGTATGAGAATGCCGAAAGGGTACTTTGAAATAAAACTCGTTTTTTTCTTGGCTTTACATAGTCTACTCTGTAATTCTATGTCACAATGTTTTAAACCCTCAAAAGACTCCGCCGCACCGTATATATATATATATATATATATTTGATTTTCTTTTCTTAAAATATTTTAGATGACTGTTTGGTTTAGTCGTATTCGTATCCCATATTTATAGGTCACTACTGAGGCTTGGCTATGTGTTCTACAGAACCTGAGAGGTCCGTAGTCGTTTATGCTTAACCACGTCATGTATTCGATGCATAGCTGGCCAAGTTAGGTGCGCCCTGCAAATGAGCGCAAATTAAATCTGATACAGCACTCATCATACACCACCTTGGCAAATTATTATGTTCCCGCCTGCACGTCTCTAACGGCTAGTTTAAGCCGCCAGACATGAACACTGAAACTTCCCGATCTTCCTAGTATGGGGTGTCCAAATAATCTGCTAGCATCTTTCAAAAGTTCCCGCGCCCACCTTCCCCGCCTTCCCCGAGATTTGCCCCGAGATCTTTTCGCAGGCAGAACAAGGTAGGACTCACAAATCCAAGGCGGAGTGTAGCTTAACGAAATGATGCGTAGAGATTAAGAACATTTATCGTGAAAAGGGAAACTCTGTACGGACATGTTTGCAAGCTTTTCCTGCAGTTGATACGGTTGACATAGCGGGTCTTGCGAAGGCACCCCGCGTGAAATTGTGTAAGAGTTTCACAGTCTGGTGCAGCTTCAGGTCGAAAGGAATCATTGCACTCAATTGTTTCACTCAGCGCAACATGACTCTTAATTGTCATTGGACGATTTTGGACGGAACGATGCAAATGAACTCTGATTCCAACAAGATGTAGCTACACAGCCGGCGAAACAATTGATCTTTTAGGGTGAAGTGTCCCGAAGAGGTAATCTCGCGTAACAGGGATATTATCAGGTCTGACGGCGTTGTACTTCTTCCTGTGCGGTTTTTCGGAGAGTAAAGTGTACGGTAATAATTCCACAGCCGTCAGCGAACTAAGAGACTAACACAGAAGCGTGCATTACTGTAATTGAGTCTGATTTATGTGAAAACGTGCAAAAATTGGGTGTTCCGTATGCATCCTGTAAAAACAAGAGGTTCACTACCTCACCGTTATTGTATTTCATTTTAAATGGCATTATATCTCAATAAAATATATTTCAAATTATCTTAAACAATCTTATTCTTATTTTATAATTTAAATATTTCAGACACTGTTCCTCCTCTTTTTTGTATCCTTTTCTATTTCCTCTCAGTATTATTGACGCTAGACTGATTTATCATCTGCCGTTTTTCTTTCGTTTTCTTGTGTTTCTTTATTTTGCTATATCTCCCACCCCCCCCCTTTTCCCTGTGTAAGTTGGCGTTCGCAAGGCTTGTTGCCGAGCGTGACCGGCACGCAACGTCCGGTATTCGCTTGTATACGACATATCACATATGTTTTCCTGTCTGCCGCTAATGAGTGAGCAGAGACGACATTACAGCCTGTCGACCGGCATAGCCAAATAGCAGCGGGTCCCCCGCACGCGGTGGCTCGTTATGCAGAGAATGGAAGGGGGAGGGGGGGGGAGGGTAGGGAGAGAGCTTGAGGGTTCCTGTTCAGATGACCCACACAGCATCGCACCCCCCTCCAACGGCGGTTTGCTGCGTCTCCTTCTCCTCCTCTTATTCGATAAGGGATCGCCATTTTGCAATTAAGCGGCGCAGCCCGACAGCGCGCCCCGTGTAGAGGCGGGCTCTCAGGAAGGATAGAAGAGCAGTGCTAGGCGCAGTCGAGTACTGCTAAAAGTAGCCCCACATACAGAGTCGCGCCGATGAGCATCATGATAACGATGATGATGATAATAATGATAAGGGCGAATTTCAGCTTGGACTCTGATAGCGTCCCAGCATGGTTTTCGTCTTTGCTGAACAGGAGCCCAACGGGGACTAAATGAAATCAGACTCGTGTGTCAGTCCAAACTAGCATTTGTTTAAAGCTACTACGCGGTTCTACTCATAATATATATATATATATATATATATATATATATATATATATATATATATATATCAATTCTATTTTTTTTATTTATTGAATCAATCCAATTTATTAGGTATTTTGAACCAATAAATTCTGTGTATTTATGAAGCCGAGCTGCTTGTCTAATTATGCAACATGATGCAATCAGATTAGGACACAGCGGCTACATATTCAGGAATCTAGCGTTATTTCTCATACTTGAATAGTCATGACTATAAACTCACTTCATATATACGTATATATATACCTCAGAGATTCTACCATTAGCTAAACTGGAGTGGTTAGTTCCAGTGAATGGTCAAGCTCCTTCTCAGAGGAAGCCATGAAGGAATTCAATTGCCGGGCGGCCGTAAAGTTAAAAGAAACGTACCCACACATAGTCGCATGTAGGACCACATTTGCATTGCATACGTAGATAAGTCTCTAGTCGGCCACGTATGGTTTCCATTTTTGTTTCACACAATACACGCTTTCTTGTATTAATTACGTAGAACTGCCTGGTTTGACTTTAATAAACGTGTTCAAGCGGCATTAGAAGGACGACATTATGGTGCGTGTCGCTGACTTTAGGGAATACCGTGTAGAAAACACACGCTGAGTAGTAGATTCACGTCAACGCCTGGTAACTTTACGTTCGGCATACTACAGGAAACTAGTCTATCACAGATACTTTTTCAAGTACACGCCAATATTTCACTAAGTGCGAGCGAGCTATGCCCTTAATGCTTCGAGGAGGATACAACATCATTGGCCAAAAGAAAACATATTGTAACGAAGTTACTGTGTACGCATCATAGCGCAATTCAAATAAGTTCTAACCGACCACGTCCAACGGCTACAACGCCCGCGCCAGAATCTCGACGTTCACCGAATGATGCATGTCTCAACCGAACAAGATATGTCTCAACCAGCCAGCCGAGAACAGCCACAGCCTTTCGCGCCGAAACCCCAACGTCCTCCGCCGTCCAAACGATCATCGGCCCACCTCGGGAGAGGGTCGACCTATGATCGGCACTCACTTCAAGTCAAACAGTCACTTAACCTGTATTCCTATGCGAAACAAACACAAACTGCTGTACATTTCGACCGCTTTGAGAGCGGGTTCTGACACCCTTTGAGGTGTCAGCATACCGCGGTGCCTCGTGAACCAATAAATAGACCGAGCAGCATGGCTTAATAAGCATCCGTTGCTCGGCCGTGCTTTGCATTAGACCCAATGCTACGTGTCGTCATTCATTGTTCCTGAATCCCTCGGGCTGCAGTACCCGTCCGGATGAGTCTACATCCCCAAGCTGACTTAGCGTAACACAACAACGTTACATTTGGTGGAGATGCGACGATCTCTCTCTATCAACGAACAACGTTACAATATCAAGACGTCCTCTAAACAATTAAAAACAAACTAAGTGAATGATCGTGAAAATCTATTAACATCACAGACTACGTATTAATGAGGTCACTAAAACATACCAAGAAAGGCACGTTAACATGATACCAATAAAATGCGTAAAACTTGTCGCAGTCGTCCGAGTTTACTTTCAGTCATTCAATCTGCGAGCTGCGCTAAACTCTACATCGATAGTACACACATGCCTGGCATTGGCATGTTCTGTAGCTCCTTTCTTAATCTTCAACTTTTTTTTTAAACCATCCTCATGTCTCGTTGCTCTAACTTCCGTTTCGCCAGCCAACAACGTTCTTGGACCTTCACGATTCCCTCCAGTATCACGTCTCGGGGGCAAAATATTTAGGTCGTCCCAATTAGATCTGATTAGGCACTTGATTCCGAAAGTTATCAGCGAATCTTAATATTTAAATAGCAAACACGCTACTATCACGGTTAACTTTCCGTTTGCTCTGCGAACCAATAGCTGCACGTGAGATCTGATATGAGAAAGCAGACCAGACCGAACTCGCTGAACGGCGAGTGAGCTTACTGAGATAGTGCGGAACCTTTGATTTTTTTCATTAACAGCCACCGGTTTTTGCTGTCGCAATCCACGTTGTATGTATCTAGCTAGCCTACTAAATCATGCAAGTCGATTCCTGAAACCAATCAAATCGTAGGTACTATCTTCATCTCTATCGTGCCATCTACAAATCCACTTCAGTTGTAGACGTTGCCACTTAAGTGAATTTGTGTCTCCACACGTGCTCATCTGCCCGGACTCGTCTTACAATCCTCCCACACATTTGAACCATCATTGTGTCGTGATGTGAAGCAGGGCGAAACGAATGCTTTAAACTTGTATCGGGGGCTCCGTAATGCGATCTTAGTATAATCGGGATCGTGCTAAGCGACCTCCATACGTTCATTCACTCAAACAGTTTAAAGCCCTTTAAGCATCGACGCAACAGTTGTGACATTGAATTAAACATTGAAGGAGTATATATACTAGTAGTATATAACGGTATATATTAAGAAAAGAATTGAATACAACACGGCGACACTTTAAAATGCTTGAGACGCTCGTTGTTTTATTTCTTTTGCTGTGGTACTTCTTGGAATTCTGTCTGAGAATCGCACGTAAACTATCCTCCCCATGGAACCTGACACACTCCACTTAGCGTTGATTAGAGCTGCACTTAGAAGCTGTCTACGAAAGTCTTCTTAAGTATTATCTAAACAAACGCACTTAATTTTGAATCAGTAATCTTTGAGCAGCAAGACTCGGGAGCATTGTTTTGATATGTTTTTTATTTGCGATATGTGTTCTTATATTTTTGTGACGCACTTCTTTTTCTCTTTGTTTCTTTTTTTGTTTTTTTTGCGTTTTTTATTCACATCAAGTTTATTTTCTCTGCCGCCCGAATGGATGGACCACCGAATTGTTGTTAAGAGTTGTTGCCTAGTTCAAGCGCAGCCTGAGCATGTTACCGCTGGCCTGATAGAGTAACGTCTATATCACAAATGTAGCGTGCTTTCTGTGGCCATGCTGGTATCCTTTATACGTCCGTTCTATGCTACTGTTTTAGACATTTCATCCAGTGTATTCCAACGTGGTTTTGGTTAAAACAAATTGGTTAAAATGCAACTCAAGCTATCGCTTCGGTTTTGTTTTATTTATTTTTCATATAAGTTCGTTATGTTAGCACTTTGGAGTGGACAATTGTCTCCGTGTGAACGTTATGGGTCCTCTAACCCAGAGTTAGCCCAGTTCAGCAATGTGTCCCGAACAGACGCTGCATTTCCTCGTTGGATGTCGAGCGACAGCCTCTGACGCAAGAATTCGGATGTTCTCGAATCTCCTATCGAAAGATTAAGGCTTCTGCCTACGCGTTGAATCCGTTTGAGCGTAAGGGGGCTTGCAGTTCCTATAGTCTCAAACGCCGACGGACAAAATTCGTGCGGATAATCCACACTGGAATATTTCCTGCATTTGTTAGCCTCAGCTAACCTGGAGCATAACCTGCTCGGTCCGCACCTGCACCGACCATCGAAGGGGCTAATGAGTCGGTTACAGTTGCGTCCCAAACAAGAATGCGGCCACGCTCAAAGGGCGTCAAAGTCAGGCCGTCAGGTCTTTTTCCGTCATCCCTCGATAGACCCGAGGGCTCTAGAACACATGGGAAGCCGGCAGATCGAAGTGCGCGACTAAAGGTGTCGTTTAAAACGAAGTGACGTGCTCGTCGGCCTGCACTTAACGCGTATGACAGGCCATGATGGACCAACGCGTTCACAAAATCACCACAACGACATCGGTAGGGCACGACTAGGTCAACGCCAAGCCGCAGCCCTGCGGTTATGCGCGTGGTCCCGTCGTCCAACAGAGTCCCAATTCGCGGACATGGTAGGGCGTGTAGCCAAGCCCCAGCCCCTTCACTACTAACAGCTCGAAGCCTGGCTTTATCGGCAACAGACGGTGCTCTATTAATCAAGTTTGCTAGTCGCTTTTCTTGTAGGGGGTTGTCCAATTGCCCTGGTCAGCCCTATCGTCGGGAGGAGAATCAAATAACAACGACAATTCGTCAGTCAGTCTTTGGAGTTCACCGTTATAGGCGTCCCACCCATCACTGTCCAATAATGCTTTAACCCTGTCCGCGGCCTGGACGGTCAATGACGACACGATTGCAGGTCCTGCCGTCATGACCGCGTCCGGCACACCTAGGCCGCCTAAAGAAACCGGGAGCATTACCTGTTCCCTTGCCGCAGCGGTCAGCTTAAGATTTAGTATGATCTCTAAAATGTCTAAGCTAAGTCCATTAAAAGGTTGTAAGAGCTCTTGTGATAAAAACAAGTTGCAACCTTTAAGCAGGTGTGTTAACCTCGTGGCTGAAAAACAAGATGTAAGAAGGAATAAGCCGCAGTGGGCCCCCAATTGGGGTAGTCTGCTTGCCGCGAAGTCAAGTTTGTCCCTTCGACTGTCTAATGCATTTGAAATGCCTTCCGGCAATAAGGGGACACCTAGCCGTTCCAGGTTAACCTTGTCCACTACACGATAGCCCGGAAGTAAGTCAAAAAGGTTAGTTAAATCTAATGGCTTAACTTCGTTGTGAGCTGTAACATATACTTCACATTTAACCGGGTTCAATGTCAGACCGCTAATAGCACCAAATTCAATAGCTTTCCGTATGTCGTCAAGTACGGTCGGGAAATCCCCGTCCAGAATCCCGTCATCTAAGTACCAGGCATTAAGGGGGGACTGCAGTGAGTCCACCAATTCCTTGATACACAAACAAAAAAGTGGAGGACCCAGGGGATCACCCTGCTGAAGACCTGTCTGCGATAGCATAGCGTTGTGGGCCATTACCAGGTGGGATGGTTCTAAACCATAGGCCAGGTTCGTCTGATACGACAGTAATAGTGCCCACGACATGACGGCTCAAATGGTCCCTCCGAACGCTATTGAAGGCGTTTCGGAAGTCCAGCTTGACCATCACCGTTGGCAAATGCACGAGCACAGTGGACTACTACCTCTGTACCCCCCGGGGTAGCGAATCCTAGCTGGTGTTGGCCAAGAGTTGCTGAAATAGCTTCCCGATTATCGTAGCAGCCGCCAGTCTGCAAATGACTGAGGAACAAGCGATCGGACGTAATGAGCCATCTTTTGTTTTTACAATGCAAACATCCTTGCTCCAAGGATGAGCGGTAACAAACAAGACGGGGGCGCGAGCCCCATCTGAGTACATCTACCACTATAGCAATGGCGTCCGCCAGTCGACCGACCGGGCTGCCCAGCGCACCAGGCAACAAGTCCTGCAACAGACGGGGTCGTATGAAGTCTAAGCCGGCAGCTGAACTTCTGCTAAATGTCTTCATCGCACTCAGTAGCTCTTCACGTGAGGCTAAAGAAGGCAGTGTGACTGCCGGTGGTGTGGGCATGAAGAGATCCGTAGGCGCCTCTGGATGTTTGAAGCGGAGAGCTTTTGGTTTGATCGGTTTTGTTGATGTTCTTAGTCATGCAGATATCTAGACATGAAGAAGTTTGGCGCATTCTGCTGCTGACCGCACTACTTTAAGCATCCCTCCGACTGAATCGCCCGACCGTGAATCAACCTACGGTAGGGCATGTTGTTGACATACGATCCGTTACAAACGTCTCAGTTAGAAATAATATTGAACATAATGAAATGAAAAGAAAATTGCGTACTCGATGCCGCGTTTAACTTTGTCCTTGCAGTACTAACACTAATAGAAGCCATATAGGCCACAGTCACGTACGCAAGCCTGTGATTCTACACACCACAATTCCCAGGACGACTTGGCTAGCGCAAATTCCTGTATTCTGTATGTAGCCGGACATGCTTTGTATCCTAAAAGCCCTTCGCTATTTTTTTTTGAGGACGGGAATTAAAGCTACATGCTTACCTGAAGAATCAAATCTACAGAAAGCGTTATTTTTCGCGGCGGCAGCCTACGTAACGTAATCGCTAAAAAACCGCTCAGAATGTGTTTACTCGTCTAACTAGAGCGTACAGCTCACTAAGAAAACAACCACACAAAGCCTAAACAGATTTGTAAAGCATTCTATATCAAACGATGGCTAGATACGCAGTGTGACCTGCGCGGTGGTAGGATTCACCGTGAGTCGTACGTTATCCTTAATGGCTTATACATAAGTTTTGGCGGCCAACATTACATCCAATAGATTCGCTCGTCTGTTCCAGAGATCAAATCCTCCACAACTTGCGATTAGCCGATGCAGCAGCAGCACGTTAGTGACGGAACAAGAGCAAAGCTTGAACTATATAGTAGCTTCAACTATCACAAGCGTGAGTCATAAAGGAGATGCTGACGTCGAGTCATCGTCGAGCGGGGAACTCGATGATGGGGCAGACGACTGGGAAGGGGGCATGGGGCAACAGTGCCCCACAGAGCCTGCTGACCAATGACGAGCTCCATAGCAAATGGACGACGCGCGCAGAGATAGATCCTTAGTCAGGCTAAGGTCGCCTCGTTCAGAGCTAACATTCGGATGTCGACTAGCGGTTTCTTGTCGCCGAACGATGGAATGGAACCTGTATAATCGGCGGTAGTGTCTTTTTGTGCATTCGGCGAGTTCAGCTTTTCATTGTCTAGATGTGGACTAAATGTCATCTGCCGGGTATACTTAATATCATGTTTCCTCATCTAGTTGTATAGCAAGCAGCAAAAACTCTCCCGGATGCTTTTTAAAAAGCTGGTGTCCCTCTTATTAACTGACCCATTCTCTTACCGTCCAAGGTCACCATTCATCGAAAAAAATAAAATACGTTCTTTGTTAGAGTTACTTCGGTGCGACTTAGAAAAAACTATGGTCATTCATTAACACGTACAGTAATCGGCAGAAGCTACCAAGTAAAGGGTTGTTGTCGTTACATTTACAGTTGTTTTTTTTTTGCTGTTGCAATGTCTATCGTCATGGTCGTTAAAATATACCGTAAGTCTAGAACTTTATTTCGAATGAATTTTCGAGGCCTTGACCTCATGCCATTGGACATAGGACAACATTGGATGCATTACTTTCGTGTCTTCTGTTTTGAACAGTTTCCTTTTTTCTATTATTTAACATTTTCATTCCTTACTATTTGCGCCGCTGCCACAAGTCTACGCCGTATTTGTAATGCTACGTCAATTGTTTTTTTAAGTATGGTAAGCCTCGTGTAGTCTTAGGTGTAGAAAACCAGGTCATTGAATAAATATGTCGTTTATTTTTAGCTCTTTCCGATTCTTCAGCCTCGTTCTAGTCTAACGATGGGCGTTGGTCGGGACGTCAACGTCGTGTGTTTTTAATTGCCACGACAACTGCCAATGAGCCTCATTGCTACAAAGCGAGATTCATTTCGTTTGTAGACATGGTACCTAATGTATAATAACTTGTATCAAACAGTGTTGGAGAAAGGTGTTCTTGATGCGATCAAATTTAGTGTACCGTTCAAATTAGAGCCACGCGTCCTTAAATCGATTCTAAAAGAACATTACACGCTCCTGACTTATGCTCATGAGTTCAGGGGAACTCAAGATAAGTCAGGAACAGCATTTACTCATATTAATGAAAGTTTTCTCATTACTCAAAAAGGTTTAGTCTTTAATAATTTTGTGACTGCCGTAAAGATGAGATAAACAAGCATCCTTACTTTGAGCGCTACATTCAAGAGCTGTGGACGTGCTCATACATATTCGAAACCGCAACATTCTAACGTATCATTATCAGACTCCCGTTAAAAGCAAAATGCTTAGCTTTTTACGGAACTTTTGTAAAGCATATTCTTAGTCAACACAATATAAGGCATTGGTCAGCTTTGACGATCAAGTAGCCCACAAAAAGAGTCGATTGCTCTTCGTTCGAAGAAAGACTCGATGCATTTTGATCCTCGATAGTCGATATAACTTTGTGTTGAAGCCGCATCGGACCCATCTCTATAAATAATGCAATAATCAGCGGCTCATAGGCCCTCTTGCTGAAAATGAGTGAAGTGCATCCGCAGATCAAGATTTTGGAAGACGTCTCTTGTATTTTAGACACTATTCACTGGGGCTTAATACAAGGATGATGTACTACTTAACCCTCATGCTTAGATTTCCAGAGTGCTCGCTTTCGTTGTATTTCTATTGGACCACTCTCCGAAGCAAATCTTTAAGATTTACGGCGCAACGTCGTGTGTGCGTTAAAACGAATCTATTCAAATTATAGTATATTGGGTTAGCATTTCTGCAAATTATGATTTGCGTCCTGAGCCCATCCAACCACACTTACAATATGTATATAAATATATATATATATATATATAAATGTATATGAAGACGCCTTTTACATGTGCATATATATATCAAATTAAGCTTATAATAAGTGATGCTTTGAATTTCGCGCCTCCGTAAAAATGTGTAGTTGATTTTTTGTAAGTTCATCGTTTATCTCCTATAATCTACCTTAACGCTCCTCTCGGTTGACTTACACCATATTTATAGATTAAAATAAAATGTGTGTATCATTTTTAAACATTGGTAAGTTATCATTTCCTGGAGGTTATTCGAATAATAAGAACAATCAACGCCTGATCAAACATTAGCCCGTGTTTAGAAGCTTGGCGAATAATCGAACGCAACGCTCTAAGAAAAGCCATTGCGAAGTGTAAGTTGGAGGCTTAAGAACACATCGTTGTAGTGTAGAATTTACTAACAAAACAGATGTATTTGTGTTTTTATAAATATTCACCAACCACATTAATACATTGCATATATTGTCCTTGAACAACTGGGAATCATCGTGCGTGTCTGGATTCTGTCTAGTTACCGAAGCTCATCAACACTTAAAATCATCAGGCCATCTCTAGAAGTTCGCTAAGTATCGGATGCAACGTTTCAAGGAAAGCAATTACGACACTTCAGAACGTGGCAGTCACAAGTCTTCGTGTAGAATTAAAAAAATTAGCATTGCTGAACTGTCAGAAGCTCTTGCCTTGATTATTCGGAATGTTGGCTCGCATCACACATCTTCGACTATTCGATATTCCGGCCGTTGCTAATCAGTGACAGAAGGACTACAGTTCAAAAAACAGATTACCACATAACTCCTTAAGAGCTCAACCCTAGCCAGGAACAAATGTGCATGGATTATTGTTGAACGAGCTTAAAGGCCTGCGAAGGCCAATACGATGAAACGTGATTAAGTCTCATACAACCTCAATGTTGTCGCTCAAAAGCGGAGTTGGTAAGACAACGCGTAGTTTGTTGTTGTAAATATGATTCTCATCTAGTTTCTGTGCTAATAAAGAATTACTATTTAGCCACAATCTTGAATAGGTCTAGCTAAAATAATGTCAAGTTTGTCTGAAGTTAAGCAAGCGAAATGTACTGTGCGTTAAAGTGAGATAAAGCATTCACAAGCTTTTCAAGAAAGTGGTTGCAAGCAGACCCAATGGCCTGATTTACCTACATATATACATACACTAATTATACATAATAATGTGCGGACATGCTTGCAAATTATCACGGTGTTTACCTGTTATTATTATTGCAAACGCTGAAAAGCAAAACAACTAAAGACAGGTGCTGGCCTGGTATTACACAGATATGGTCTAGTACGCTTGTAGTAGCTACTGTTATAGATTGGAGCCATTTAGTCTACGGCTTTAACCAACAAGCAGCTAGATGCTAGACTAATCAGATTGCAAGGTTGGACACCTAAATGCAGTGCTTTTGGATGAGAATAACGCGAAAGCAAGAGAGAGAGAGAGAGAGAGAGGGAAATATATTGTTGTGACATGCATAACAATGGGGGGGGCAACGGCAACAACAACTAAAGCGACTAAAGCAGCGGCAACAATAACTCTAACGCAATCACCTTGACAGATATTAGCCTAGGCCTGGCAAGCCGTTGGTTGTTTGAATTTTGATAATAATAATAATAATAGTAATAGTAATAATAATAATCATTTAGTTCATATTTTGCGTGTCATACGATTATTCATTCGTTGAACCTCGCAGTGTGATTGCGGTTGTTTCGCAGCAAGCATTCGCGAGTCCGGTGATAACATCCGTCCGACCCTACTAAATTGAACTATCTTATTTGGTGCTTTAATTAATTCATGAATTATCTACCCGTTCATCTATTTAGTCGTTGATTTCGGTCATTCATCATCTTCGCCACTTGGCCGACTTTGGATTGGACTTGATTGGAGTTTTTCTCTGCTTTCACCGCAAGCCAACCCAAGCTCAGACCCAGCATCAGGGACGTTTTTCATTTCACCTCTACAGTTTTGAGTACAACATTACAACAATAACCTTTATTAATCATGTTAATGTAGCAGTCTTTTTGCTACTATTTTTCTATTCTGTTTTGCTACTTTTACATCGTCTCACACGCACAGCGCTATCACATTACGGTGGTTTAGCACTGAAACGAATATTTTTTTTTACCACCACCATCACTGTTGTCGTTGCTGTTGCTACTACGACAACTACAGGTCGACCCACCCACCCAACCACAAGGGCGCCCACTGGGGCGTCGGAGCTGCCGCTGGCCCGGTTCTCAACTCCTGCTCAGTGTGAGCCCTCAAGCGCATTCTCAATTAGCTAACGCTATAGTTTGATATATCTCTCTCTATCCTCTCCCATGGTTCGTCCTTTTCGTTCCCTTCCGCTTGTCCGGCTGCTGCGTTTCTGTTTGGAAAAAGGAAGAGGGGCCAGAGTAGTCGCAATAAGTAGGGAACCACCAGAGTCACTAAGTCCAGGCCGTGTTTGTCAGATAAACAATCAGTCATTCAGTTGCCCGGCAGTCTCTCCGACAGCATGCTTATTATCATCATTTTTATCAGTATTACTATAATAATAATAATTATTCTAATTTTTCCGACACGTTACACGTTCACTCTTCTTCTTCATCTTGTTCTATCACAGCGACTTCAGCCTCAGTCTCAGCTTCTACGTTCTGCTACTAACTACTCCTGCAGCTACAGCCGCCGCCGCGTTAATATTACTTCTATTACAGCACCTCAACATCAACAGCCATATCAACAACAACAACAACAACAAACTCTCTCGCGCCAAATACCTCTCCACGATGGCTACTGCTATAACAAGAACTACTACAGCAGCGGCTGCTATCGACGACGACCAGTACTACTACGACAACAACATAGATACAGAACTTCTCTCTGCGCTTCCGTTCTTTCCTCGGTCCGTCGTTTTGCCCCTGAGGGGCGCATGCGCCCCTCTATCGTCATCATCATCATCACCACCATCACCACCGATGCCTCTGCTGCTGCTGCTGCCGCCGCGCGCGCGGCCTAAAGGAGCCAACAGCAGAGGCAGAGGCGGCGTCAGCAGCAGCAACAGCAGTATTAGTAGCGAGAGAGAGATTGTGTATAGAGATATAGAGAAAGAGAGCCTGAGCAAGAGAGAGTGAATACACAGAGTTTGAGGCGAGGGTTGATACACTGCCATCGCCGCGACCGCCGCCGCCGCAACTGGCGCTGTTGTCGGCGTTACGGCGAGCGCCGCCGCCGCTGCTGTTGAGACCGTGCTTTTTCGTATTGCTATTCGTTCTGGCTGGTGGCCGCGGCGGTGGCGCTGGCGGCGGCGGCAGCAGCAGCAAGGGCGGCAGCAGGGGCGGCGGCGGTGGCGCGGCCGCCATCAAAAGTGGAAAGGGAAATTGATATTCTGCTGCCCGCAGCGCCATCAAAGCGACAGCGGCGGCGGCGGCAACGATGACGGCGGTTACTACAGCGAGAGGGGGCGCTGGTGCTCGATGAGCTGGCTAGACAGACGGGCAGGAAAGCAGGCGGGCAGGCTGATCGACGGACTGAGCAACCGAACAGGCATGCGAGCTGTTTGGTGGGGCTGCTGCTGCTGCTGCTGCTAACAACTAACTGACTTAGCGGATGGATAATGGCGGTGCTGGTGGTGGTGGTGGTGGTGGCGGTGGTTCTACAATAGATGCAGGCTTCCAGTGGCTGCAATCGCCCGTAGAAAATGTAGCAAAAGTCAACAACTCGTTGCCGCAGCATAGATAGCGATCGAGTAAAGCGAGTTGGCAATTGCTACAGCAGCAGCTGCCGTAGGAGTTTGCTGCTGCCGTCGTTCAACAACGTGAGGCGTCGTCGTGGTGGTGGTGGTGTTCTTGACGACGGCCATATTATATCATTATCGATCGGGCGATCGATCGATTGGCCCACTATCGGTCGTGTGCGATTGGTGTAGTAGTCTCAATGTTATTGTCGACGACGATGGTTGTTCTTGTTGTTCTTGCTGCTGATATGTGGTGATCCGAGTGTCGTGTTGGTGGTGAAGAAGGAGGAGAGAAGAAGAAAAGGAAGAAAGAAGGAGGTGGTATTGGTGGTGGTTCTAGTGTTGTTGTTGGAGGTTGTGTCGCCGCCCTCGACGTCATCACCACTACAATTCGCAATAGAATCGTCGTACGTAAGCGACGACGTTACTACATCACTGTGCGAGTGTCCACGAGTTGTGCGACGATCGTGAGTGAGCTAATTAGTAGTCTCTCAATGGAAGTGGTGGAGGTGGTGAGTCAGTCGTGAGCAGACGTGACTGTCGTAGTTGCTGGTGTGGTTGTTTTCGTCGTCATAGTCGTCGTCGATGTTGTGTTCGTGTCGCCTCTACTAGAAGTGGCGTTGTGCTTCCCACCGCCGCAGCTGCCCCCGGGGGTCTGTGTTGTTGTTGGTGGTTGTTCTTCTGTTGTAATTTGCCCCTTGGTTATGGCTGCCCCATAATAGCCCTGGCTAGCCTGTTCGTTGTTGCTACTGCTGCTGCTAATGGTGGTGGTATTCGTGTTAATGAGAGCTTGCTTAGTTGCTCTAGCAGTCAGCGAGCGGCCGTCATTTTGCCCTTGTTGTTGCTGTTGTTGTCGTGGTCGTTTAAGTAAGATCATCACCTAGCTATCATAATCATTATCAGCAGCAACAGCGATAATATCTGCATCATCAATCTCATCGCTATCATCGTCGTAATCATTCTGTATGTTGTTACCGCTGTCGTTGTCGTCGTTGTCGTCGTCGCCACAACCACAATCACAACAACTGCTTCTACTGTGATCCACCTCTTTCCTGATGACAGTGATACAGCTGCCTCTGCTGCTGATGGTCGTCGTGGTCGTGGCGGTTCAGGTGGTGGTGGCGGAGGAGGAGTAGAAGATGGTGGTTAAATGGTGCTGACGAGGATGTTAAACATAAGTCGTGTCGCTTCGTTCTGCGGCTCAATGCTGTCGAGTTTGAACGAATGAGTAAATGATTGATTGAATGAATCAATGATTGCATGAGTGGCTCGACCGCCCGCCCGCAACGTCAGTAAATCAATTAATCAATCAACGACGATGGTCATGATGGTGGGTAAGCGGAGGAGCGGCGCCAGCGGCTCTACTGAACGAGTGCGTGAAGAGCAAACAACGAGCGTGAGGAATGAGTAAGCGGTGGTGATGACGACGACGATCAAGATGAAGACGAAGATCGAAGGATGATGAGGTGTGCCTAAGTAAACGAACACATCCATCCTGGTAGCCAAGGGCAGCCAAGCAGGCCAGAAACAACAGGCTACCAAGCAAGCAAGCAAGCAAGAAAGGAACGAAGCAAAGCAAAGCACTCGACCAATCTTCGCTCGTTCGCTCGGATGCAGCAGAATCAGCGCGTAACAACGAGGACGACGACGACGAGCCAACATGGCCGCCGTGGGCCATCATAGGACTCAGGCGGTAGAACAGCGACGCCCCGTCGCGGCCCCCCTGCACATGGCTGTGCACGGAGGCCTGGGTGACGGGGGTGGTGGTGGTGCGGGCGCCGCTGTCGTGGGCGCTGCCGCCGCCGCCGGAGGTGGTGTGGGCGGCGGGGGCGCTGGAGGTGCCGGAGCCATCCCGTTGTTGATGGGCGCCCGGCTAGGCGGAGCTGCGGGCGCAGCCGCCGCCGCCGGGGGCGTCATTACTCTGGCCGGCCTCTGTGGGGGCGGCGGCGGCGGAGGAGGTGCAGCTGGAATTGGTGGAGTTGGGGGTGGCGGTGGTGCCGCAGGTGGTGGTGGAGTTGGGGGTGGCGGTGGAGCCGCAGGTGGTGGTGGTGGTGGAGGCGCCGGCAGGGGCGTTCTCGGCTCAGGCGGTGGCTACGGCTATGGTTACGGCATCGGTGGCGGCGGAAGCGGAAGTGGGGGCGGCAGCGGAAAGTGTAGTGGCATGACGACAGGTGGCGTCGCCGGTGGAGCCGGCGGTGGGGGTGGCGTGTCGAGGGTCGAGTCGCTGCTCGACCTCAGTGCAAAAGTGGCCGCGGCGCACATCCCGTTCCAGCGCATCGAGGAGCGCTACAACCGGATACCGGAGCCTGTGCAGCGGCGTATCATCTTCTGGTCGTTTCCGCGCAATGAACGCGACATCTGCATGTACTCGTCGCTGGTGTCGGCCGACACGGCCGACTACCAGAAACTGCCCTTCTACCGTGGATTAAAGTTGTACGAAAGCGGATGCGTCGAGAGTGTTCTGCAAGTCGGTAAGTGAGAACTGGCCGGTTCGGGCTTTGTCTGACCAGCTGGCTGTCTGGCGTTGCATGCCTCACGCATGCATCGTCACGCGTCCAGCAGCTATCTCACCGTAGATTGTTCGGCGTACATAGCATGCGACGTACGATAACAAAAAACAACACGCTCATACACGTACACACTAGCTGGATACAGCTGCCAGAACAGCAGCAACATCGAAGATCGAACAACAGCTGTAACAAAGCAGCAATAAGAATACCAACAACAACAACAACAATAACAACAACAAGATAACAGCAACAACAAAAACAACGCCAACCACAAAACACAGAGTAACAATCGTACCACTAGACTCATACTAAGCCATTGGCACGCACAGGCCAGAAAAGTCATTGTCGAGACGCTTTCTGCTCATTTGCTTGTTGTGGCTGGTCGTTCTCATTTTGCTCTCGACGTATGTACATATGTCTGTATGTATATATATATATATATATATATATGTATACAGCTAAGCGGAGTTCAGCGTAGTAGAGTATGCATACAGTAAACGCGGGATATGATAGTAATCATAATCGGCTAATATCCTAATACACAGTGCTTAGCAACAACAGAAAAACAACCAACAAACACTAACAGCGACAACGATGACAGTATCGACAACAACATCACCATTATCATCATCATTAGTACTATTAATATCACTATCACCATCATCATCATCAATAGCAACAACAACAACAACAACAACAACAACAATAATAATAGTAATATCAGTAACAGTGAGAACTTCTGAAACTAGACTGATGACCCCCAGTCACCACTACCACCACAGTAAGGAGTGGCGCGTGGAGATCACAGGACAGGTGTTCTGTGTCCTCTCCTTCTCCTTCTCCGTGTTTGTGTGTGGCCGTGGGCACACTGGAGTGTCTTGTGGACAGCACAGTGTCTGGCTTACGTTTGAAGCCAACTTACTGCCGGCCATACTCGAACCGTACTGGTTCGAGTGAAAATCGTGAACGTAGTCGTCACCGTCGTCGTGTGTAATTTTTGTAAGACTGTTAGATCGATCGATCGTTGGCGCATCATTGTTTCTTCAAGTATGCGTGGTCGGCGCGCTGGGTGGGCGTCGTAGAGAGGCGGCGTTTCTCTGTCCGTCGGTCGGGGCGGGCGGGTGCTGCTGCTACATAGATTCTTACACAATGTACGCATTACATTACGTGCATACATTTATAATACATCAATACTGCTAAACGGTATATTATCTCGCTATTACGACAACTAGTACACTATTACACATACCACTAATAATATAATAGAGTTACTGTTTTTAATTACTATCAATAATAATAATGTGAAAAATCGTCGCCATCGTGACAACGACGACTATACAGACAATACAAACGTAAACAACAGCGGACCAAAGCAGAATATTGAGTTCTAACTAACAACGGCGCTCTTCTTCTGTAAGAGAGAGGCTGTGATGGTGGTGGAGGTGAAAAGGGGGCGCTGGGGTGACCATGGTCGGCGGGGGTAGTGGCAACAATGGATTTATTTTGACTACAAGCGCGAAAACGACGTTCTTCAGCAACAACAACAACGACGTCGTTGTCGGTAACGATAATCCAGATGGTCAATGTCAACTATTATGAGACCTTCTGTTGGTGGTGCGAGATACCTCTATGAGATCTTTTTTTTCGATGAGAGACGCCACTATGAGCCACCTTCTTTCTCTCTGAGATCTAAAGACGCGTTTCTGAGACTTTCTCTTTGAGATATAAAGACGCCTTTCTGAGACCTTCCCTCTGAGATCGAGAAACGCCGTAATGAGACCTTCTCCTCTCTGAGATCGAGACACGCCGTGATGATCCCCCCCCTTCTCGATGAGTTCGAGAGACGCCTCTAAGTCGCGCTTTGGCTGGGCCGCGGCGACTCATCACTATGAAGTTCCATACAACATCGTTGTCGGCATCGGCGGCGGTTTTCGAACAGACGATAGCCGCGCTGGGGTGGTTGTCGTTGAAAAAGAATAATACTGCTGCTTCGTTGTTGCTGTTCATTGGTGGTGTGAGTCGATGGGGACTGGGCCGATTTGTTGTTGAACTAACACGATATAGAGAACACTTATAGACGACCAGCCAGTCAGTCAGTCAGTCAGTGAGACAATTGCAGCAGAAGGAAGGGGAGCAAGGAGTGCCGTGCATTGCGTGCATAGTCGGTTATCGGCATGTTCACTGGCTTGTTTGTGCCTTATCGTCGTTAGTGTCGCTGCTGCTGCTGCTGTTGTTGTTGTAGTTGTTGTCGCTGCTGTTGTTGTTGTTGTAGTTGTTGTCGCTGCTGCTGCTGTTGTTGTTGTAGTTGTTGTCGCTGCTGCTGCTGTTGTTGTTGTAGTTGTTGTCGCTGCTGCTGCTGTTGTTGTTGTAGTTGTTGTCGCTGCTGCTGCTGTTGTTGTTGTAGTTGTTGTCGCTGCTGCTGCTGTTGTTGTTGTATTTATTGTTGTCGCTGATGTTGTTGTTGTGGTCGTCATCGTCGTTGTTTTTCTTGTCGACGTCGTCGTCATCATCATCATCATTGTCGAATATTGATTGATTTGTTTAACCATCTGTTTTTTAGTAGTTCATCAGCAATGACTCAGTCCGTCGGTGTGATTCGGCTGGTTGGTCGGTGGTGGGCTCAATCGGTGGTGGGTGACTCAGCAAGTCGTCAGTGGTTATGGTCTGCTAAAAATGGTCACAATTAGCAGCAGCAGCAGCAGCAACAACTACTTTATCGTTTTGCCCCTGTCTTCGTTTACTGCTTGTTGACGGCCTGCTGGTTGGGTGGGCGTCTTCGAAGACTCGAACCGTAGGTCGGGATCATTGCTGTTTTTGTTGCTGTGGTTGTTCTTGTTGTTGTTGTTGTTGTTGCTATGGTTGTTCTTGTTGTTGTTGTTGCTATGGTTGCAGTCGTTCATTGTCGTCATTGTTGGTCGTGGCTAAGCTAATGGTTCTAGCGTTTCTATTAGCGGTATTCGTCACTATTGTTGTACTTGTATTAGCAGTGGTAATAAATAATAATTTAAAAAACGCATATGTGTGTAACAGCAGCAGCAGCAGCCGCCACTACAACAACAACAACAACAACCGAAGCATTAGCAACAACACCCAACAACACGTAGAACAGTTCATGAGATTGGCATAGTTAAAAAAGAGAAATAAAATAATAATAATAATAATAATAATAATAATAATAATAATAATAATAATTTATTATTATTGTTACTTAGATTAGTTATACTTAGAGAGTACAATTTGCTGTCGTAGTAAGCGTGGCGGTAGTGTAGAAAGTAATCTTCCCGTCGGTGTGGTGACTGCTGGGAGGCAGAATTATTCAACAGAGGAGAAAATACTCGGAACTACGCGACGAGGACGGCGACGAGGAGGATATTACCACCCTACCATACATACATTCACCCACCAACCAACCCACTGAGTGCTCATAGCTGCTGCTGCTGCTGCTGCCGCTGATGCTGGAAGTGCTGCGGGTGGTGGTGAAGCCCGGGCGGGCAGGCGATGGTGGTGGCCGACCAACCGATATACAAACGCAGCGGTGGAAACTGGCATGGTGGCGTTTTGTCCTGCACTGCTTGTCCTACTACCTACACTGTGCTAGCTACGATACCATTTCAAGCAGCCAGCTGTGGATCAGTATGCTTCGAATAGCAGCAGCAGCAGCAGTAGCAGTAGCAGGCAGTACTCGAAGCAGTAGCAGGCAGTACTCGAAGCAGTAGCAGAAACTGAACAAAAACTGTGTATATGTGTGTGTGTGTGTGTATGAGAGACAACGAGTAGGGGAGCGATACGGCGTAGCTGCTACTCAATAATTAGTCAGTGCTTTATCAATCAATAAATGAAGCAACTGATTTTGATGCTGATAATGATGACGTAATAGCATGCACAATATGGCATCTCGCCGCACAGTCACACAGCAGCGTCCTCGAGAGAGCATTTCGCTCGTTTTATTTTTTTTCCCTTGCCACCGCCACCACCCACACCTCCGGACCGCTCAAGATGTCCAACTGTCAACTGCCTCCCCGACTTTCATTTGTGGTCGGTAGATGATCAGGCGTTGATACAGATACAGCGCCCGCAAAACGATTTATCATCATCATCATTATTATCGTGAAGTCATTGTTCACGAACTGGATCGACTGGAAACGACAGCAAAAAGGGACATTACAACACGGCTCCTACTTGTTGTTGTCGTTGCTTTTGCTGTTTGTGTGAAGCAACCAGGCAAGCCAGCAGATAGGCACCTCGCCTCGCCAGCCTCCTTCGACCTCTCAGCTCTCCTGCTCTCGTGTCTGGTCGTTCCCGTGACTTTCTGTTCTTCATACAGCGGATCTTGTTGTCCTTTTCTCATGTCGGCCTTCTGTCTCACTCTCTTAAGTCCTTCGTGCGTGAGTAGTCGGTAGCTGGTGACTGGTTGTCAGCTCAAACTGATGAGACAGGTCGGTTCTTCAGCTTTGGGGTCGTTCTTGCGACGACACTCTCATGCCGGGTTTGCGACGTCATGCTCTCGGGCTCTTCGTTGTCCTGACATGCTCGTGTTGTGCCTTGTTGTGTTCGCGGCGCGCCCTTGCTGCAGCCACTCGCGTTCGGTGCCATGAGCTCGTTCGTTGTCCTGCAGGACGACATGTGTCTGGCGGTGATCTTGTCCTGCTGTGTGTTGTCGTGGGTTGTCGTCACTCTGCGGTATTCCTGTCCTCGTGATGTGATTCTGATGACGTACTGATGCAACAACAGTAACAACAACAGCCGCTGGCTGGCGCTACAGCTGTTGTTGTTGTTTCTGTTGTTCATTGCGACGTTGGCGGCAGACCAAAGCCATATTCATATTCATTATTAAAATGTATAATCTAAAGCATATGTTGGTTAACTTGAATCGTTAGCTTATGTCGTCATTGTTGTTGTTGTTGTTGTTGTGGTCAACGTTCTTATTGTCGTCCTCGTGGCTTGACGTCTACTGTCGTCCGTAAACAACCACCGCTGTGGTTCCTCAGTCGACCTTCTCCGTCGTTTCCGTGTTTGCTGGAGGAGATGGAGATCTCTCCCTCTCTCTCGAAATGTATATTGTTTCCCCCCCCCCTCTATCTCCCTCTCCTCCTCCTTCCCCCCTGCCATTTCCTCTTTCTGCTGCCGTTATCCCTTGATCTCTCTTAATATCCTAGTTTTTCCTGTTACTTTTGCTGCTGCTGCCTCTGCCGTTATTGATGCTGCTGCGAATGTTAGCACTACGGGCTTCGCTGCTCAGCTGTCTACTCTCTGTAGTAGGAGCAGTTGTAGTAGTCGTAGTACAGAGAATACGCAGACGAAATGCAGCTGCGAATCAGTAGCTTGGCCAGCAGCCAGTTAGTCGTCACGACACGCAACAGTTACTGTGAGTGGTTGTCGAGCCAAGGAGCAAAGGAGGCAATTGTTTAAGCAAGTGAGTAGTGGGTGGATGGTAAATGGATGGATGGGTGGGTGGGTGGCTGTCTGTCTGTCTGGCTGATTGGTGGGTTACTGGGTGGATCAGTGTGAGCGGGTGGGCCAGCGCGCGTCGGCAAACAGACGCGTCGTCGACGCCGCCGCCGCCGTCGTCGTATAGGCAGACGACGAAGGCGCTGACGATGGCCGACGACTGGCCTTTGCGATGATGGGTCGCCGTGGTCGTGTGATGTACGTACGCCGGCTGGCATGCCGGTCGGTCGAGGTCAGCAGTGGCCAAAGCGGCGATGGCCGGAAAGAGATGGCCGGAGAACGTAGTGGTAGTAGTAGTTAGTATTATTATTATTGATCGAGCAAACGTTTTTATCCATCGAAGAGCAGCAGCAGCAGCAGTAGGGGCTGTGGTGGAAAGGCGAGGGAGCTCGAGGAGGGACAAAAGGTGGCGCTGCGGAGCTAGCAGGATCGACGGGAACAGCAATAACAACAACAGCAGCAGCAACAACAACAACAATAGCTAGCAACAATCACAACAAAAATAGCAACAATAGCAACAACACAGATACAAGGAGAGCAGCACCAGCCAGAGTTGTAAGTGTGCGCAGAAGACAACATCCAGCGGGGGGGGGGGGTAGCGGGCAGCCAATGATGGATCATCATGATGATGATGGTAAGGGCCGTGGTGATGACGACGACAACGACGTGATCAAGTTAATTATAATCATAGAACTTTGGGGGGAGGCTGAACAAACGAAACGGACGCCAGATCCGGCATCGACCCCAATGTTGTTACTGTCGTTGTTGTTTTGTTTGTAGTAGTAGTAGTTGTTGTTGTTGTTGTTTTTGCGGTGGTCGTTGTTGTTTTATTTGTAGTCGTTGTTGTTGTTGTTGTTGTTTTTGCGGTGGTTGTTTTTGTTGTTGTTATTGCTCTTGCTGTGGTTCATGTTGTCGTTGTTGTCTTTTGCTGGTGCTGGTCAATCGTCGACATCAGCCAGCGAGTCACGATCAGCTGAGACGTAGTCAGTATTCAACTAAACGTCTTCTCCTCTCCGTTGGCGCTGTGGCGTCTGCTAACGACTTGCTAAGGGGTATTCGCTGTGCAGCTAGAATGCAGTCTTAACCGAATTCGTTTTGGCCGCGGTAATCGTCATTGCATCTGCAGCTGTTACCCTGCGGAGACCGGTCATGGGCCGATCGTCCAAGAAGCAGCAGCAACAGCAACAACAACACATACAACAACAAGAAAACAACAATAACACACACACAACAACAACAACGACACCATTAGGGTTGGCGACTACGACAACAACTACAACAACAACACCGAGTTACAATGACGAATTCGTAGTATCATATCAAAGAACGACCACTCGTCTGCCTATCTAGAGCCGTGCAGCCATGCAGTCACTAGGAAAGAGCATGGACGGATGGAGGCTGCTAGATCGATGGATCGTTTGTTTACAACGTTTTTAGCCCAGATAGCTACACCACATTGCGTCCGTGTGGCGACTGCCGCTTAATCACTTAGTCGTTAGTCGATATGAGGACAGTATTGATAATAACGACAGGAAGTATCGCCAACTCGCAGCAGCAGCAGTAACAGCAGCAACAACAACAACTCGCGCAGCAACAACAACAACAACAACAACTCGCGCAGCAGCAGCAACAACAACTCGCGCAGCAGCAGCAGCAACAACAACAACAGTAATAATAACAACACTGTCGTCAATGAATAGAAATAGCAGCCAGCTTGATGGTGATCGACCCTCAGCTGAGCTCTCAGCATCGAGTGTTCCACTAATACTACTAATACTAGCAGGACTACTGCTACCAGCGTTAGCACTGCTGACGTGC
Source organism: Dermanyssus gallinae (assembly GCA_003439945.1). Classification (NCBI taxonomy): domain Eukaryota; kingdom Metazoa; phylum Arthropoda; class Arachnida; order Mesostigmata; family Dermanyssidae; genus Dermanyssus; species Dermanyssus gallinae. The sequence continues at coordinate 194,962 of QVRM01006562.1, read as the reverse complement.
CATTCCGTGTCAGACAGAAAATGCCACGACGCCAGACGTAATATACGATATGCGATTGCGACAGCACTGCACGCAAAAGACGTCATATCTATTCGTCGTCATTACACTCACACACGCCCACACTTACATTAGGACTTATGAGCACTTTCCAACCAGCGGGCGGTTTTGCTCAGCTTTATAAACTGGAATTCATACTCCTCACTACAGGTACTGGTAGCTTTACTGTTGTTGTTGATGCTGGTGGTGGTGGTACTGCTGCTGCTGCCGCCGAGAGCAGAGAATAGCAATAGCTAAAGCGACAAGGACAACAACAGTAACAACAATAACTCCCACTACAACAACAGCAGCAACAATAATAGAAACAACAGCCACAACAAGCCCACCGCGTCTTTTTAACTGCACAACCACCTACCTGCGATACGGAGCAGCTGCTTTTATGAACAAAACTAACATTCAACGAAAAAGCCCTCGCTCCTGCTGTGCGAGTTGTTTTTTTATCTTTGGTGTTTTTCGTTTTCAAGTACAGTTTTTTGTTCGCATTGCATTCGATATTGCCATTGTTGCTGACCAAGGAGAACACTGTCACCATGACGGCATCATGACGATGCTTTTCACGTTAACACATCGACGCTCTTGTCGTTGTTGTTGTTTTTGTCATTGTCAATTGTGTGACGTGTAGGCAGTATATTCGTGACAATACGCGATAAACGAAAAACAAAAATTAATCTAGCTTAATATATCTAGCTCAATTTCACGCCTTATGTGTATAACCTTCTGTATTCTTGCTGTTTACTATCGACGTTTGTTTATAGCACTGAGATTTTACACGCGGACAGATATGTGTACATAAATATATATATATATATATATATATATATATATGTGTGTGTGTGTGTGTAAGATTCTTACATGCAGACCAGGCCACGGTTTGCGAGATAGGCATTCACATTTGCGAGCGCACCGTTTATTGGAATTCGAGCTTGGCTTACTCTACCGTACCACGAGACGATACAACCGGTAGCGGTTGACGGTAAACAGGTGTGGAAATAAATTGTACAGGCTACAGGGGTCTGTCTGAACGCGACTGGCAAACGCAGAACTCGCAGACAGCTCGAAGCCACTTCGATCGTCACAACTGGCGGCCCAGTTAAATCACCTCTGGCAAGGAAAAGCAGGAATAAAGAGATTTCCTTTTGTTCGGGGTCTGCAGAGACTGTGCACAACACAATGCGCCGTATGCGCACGTTTTGGAACACGCCGCTCCTTCTCACTACAAAACAATAATAAGAAACAGCCTTTGCAGGTTCTCTCCTATTATCGTAGAATCCACAGTGGTGACAACAACAATAATAACAGCAGCAGCAACAACAACAATAATTATAGGACACAACATTTACAATTTAAAAAACATAGAAAGCAACGACGAACAAATACAATCTTAGCAGCTGCTGTCTCGCAAAGGATGCAAGAGGAAGGCAGCCTCCGCTGAAGTCGGCTGACGAGCGACTAAAGACCGAAGTCGCCATTGATTGAGGTGTCGTTTTTCTATAATACAGCGGCAATTATCAGCAGCTGAGGCATCGCCCCCCGCCGCCTCCTGTCAATCGGTCTGGTGGCATGGTATCCGCGAAGCTCGCTGCGGTTCTCTACAGATAAGCGACCGAAATTGTCTAGCGTCGATCGCGAACACCGTGTGCGTCGTATCGTGCCGCATCTGCGCCGTACTTGCACGCGATTTGGCTCGACGTCGTCGAAGGGGGACTGGCCCATGCACGCTACGTGTATCTATCTATATGTCTATCTATCTCCTGTTTCTTATCTTTTTACTTATCTGTTTATTTGCCTGTTCGTTGGCTGGCAGGATGGCTGCTTAGTCTTCCCAGATGATGATGGCGGCATCTGGGTGTATGTAGTGGATTTTCCATGGTCCAAGAGATCGGCATGTGCATACGATGCACGAGGCTCCGTGGTAGAGGTGAGGTGGTCAAATTAAATATACTGATATAGTTCGTGGTAAATTACGTCATACGCCGCGGAGGTCGCAGGAGTAGTAGTAGAAAACATTGTAGTAGTAGTAATCGAATTGGAACACGTCGTAGTAAAATGGTTAATGCAACGTGGTTGCTTTGCCGCACTCAGGCGTCTCTCTCCCGCCACCCCCCTCTCTCTCTCTATATATATATATGTATATATCGCTCCCTCTTTCAGTGCTTTTTTGAACTTATCCTAGCCTTCTAGCCTAGTCCACGTCCATGAAACAACCGACATGCACTATTATGACGCTGTATATCGGTAGGGATTCGATCGAACGTTCAGGAACGAAGAAACTTCTCGGCTTTGCTACTCATACTTCATTGTGCGTAGGCTGCTCGTGCTATGAATGGATGTTATGATAAACGTCAACGCAGTTGTCCCTCGCTGCCGGCGCCGACGTCAGTCATGGTGATGGTGGTGGTGGTGGTCATTACTTTCCGATCGTAACCACCACCACCCACCACTAAATACCACCACCACTACCCACAAAAAGCGAGTTTGCTCGCTCGTCTCTGTTAGACCATCTAGATAGATAGATATGTCTATATTTGATATATTAGACATCGATATATGTATATCGATAATCATTCGATTACGATGATTGTTCCTATTGTTGTTGTGGTTATTGTCGCTGTTGTTGCTGCTGCTGTCGTCGCTGTCGTTGCTGTTGGCGCTAATGTTACTCATACACTCGTACAGTAATAGCGCAGCCTAGCGTAGGTCCGTTCTTTCGTCCGGGTGTCGGCCCGTAGAACCTCAATCCGCTGCACGTTGACAAGCACGCACGCACGCATCACCAGCAAGCTAGCTCGCTATGGCTGCTTATGAGACGACTCATACAGCAAGCAGCTCGATGATCCATTGACTATCTGTCGTCATCGTCGTCCATTCAGTGAGTCGATAGGAGTGCTGTTCGCATGCCTTTGTTGTTGTTGTTGCTGTTGTTGTTGGTAGGTAGCAAGATTGTTGTTGCTGTTGCTGTTGTTGTCGGTAGGTAGCAAGATTGACTACTAGATGTGGTGCGGTGCAATGCGGTGGCGACGTTCACTGCAGTCACGTGCAGGACACAGCAGTCTGCTTGTCCTGCGTTACCGCGCATACTCGTTCGTTCCTCTTCCTTGTTCGCCGCGCGTTCTGCACGCCCACCAGCCCGGGCTGGCTTTGCCCTGGGCCCGGGCCGTTTGCCCGCACTCTCCACTGTTCCGTTTCTGGATGGCTCTGCTGGTTTCTCTGCTGCACACTCTGCGGAGGAGGAGGAGGAGACAATCGAGACATATCCGCCCGTCGTCCAGAAAACATTCATACAGACACACCGACGACGAAGACGAGCATGACGAGCGGAGAGAGGCGAAGGAGACGACGACAAAGTGCGCTGGCTGCTTCGAAAAGAAATATCTTACGTAAATTGTCTTCTCCCATTGTGGGACGGGCCGGCGCACAACCGGCACGGGCACGTGCGGACGTGGGGTGTGGGAAGGAAGGGGGTGGTGTGGGAACATGGGCATGCTACTACTCTCGGCACAAGTGTGTGGGAGTAGCACTAGTTTTCAGTTCAGCTGTAATGGAAGTGGTACATGTGACCGTAGTAGTAGTAGTGGTGGCGGGAGTAGGTGTGGGAGTGTGGTACGGGTGGTGGTGGTGGTGATGGTGGGAATAGTACTAATTCGCGCCGTCGTAGAACTAATGTTATTGTGGGACACGCGTTTGGCTTTTAGGCTTATCAGAAGTGGCAGCATTAGCCGAACTATGCACAGAAGTTGAATGGATTGTCCCACAAATTCCCCCCCCACGTATCATTGCCATCATCACCATCATTATTTGCTGCTCATTCATGCGTTGGCGCTGTCCCAATTGATCTACTACGATTGCTGCCGCTGCTGCTTTGGTCATTAAGGTTCTTGTTGTTGCTGTTGTTGTCGTGGTTGTTGTTGTTACTGCTGTTTTTCGCGTTTTTGTTACTGCTGTTGGTGTCGCTTTTGGTCGTGCGGTTGCTGTTGTTGTTGTCGTTGTTGCTGTACTATGCGCTGGTGGTGGTGGTTGTTGCTGCTCTTGTTGTTGCTGTGGTCGTTCTAATAGTTTAATAGGGCAATGTGGCAGCAGCAGCAACAACATCAGCAGCAGCAGACGTGATCTGATCTTGGGTTGGTCTCTTCTTTTGACGAAAGCATACCATCCTTGGTGAAGGCCACTGCAGCCACAGACAGTCACATGGGGTCAGCAACAGCAGCAACAGCCATTTATCGGCTGCGGCGGTATAGTAGTAGTCCGCGAGCAACAAACAAAATGCCAACTCGCTTGGCTCCGTACGTGGTCGCCTCGCTTGCTTTCTCCCGTCTTTGCTGTTGGTGTTGCTTTTGCTGACGTGCTGTTGTTGTTTTCGTTGTTGTTTTTGCTGACGTTGTTGTTAAATTTGTTGTTGTGGTTGTTGTTGTTGTTGCTTTTATTGTTGCCTTTGCTGACGCTGTTGTTGATTTTGTTGTCAAAGTTGTTGTCGTCACCGGCCAGAGCCAAAGTCCAGCCTCTGGTAAGGATCATTTTGGACGGATGTCGAGCAGGTCGTCGCTCGGTGCAAATCATGGGATGTCGACGGGGAGAGGCCAAGCCGGGCCGTACAGATACGAGTAGGAAACGGGGTTGGTCTAGCGAGACCGAAGGCCCGTCTGAGGAAGAGTATTTTAGAGAGAGAGAGGGCGGGAGAAAATGAAAATGCGCAGAGAGAGATAGGGCGAAACCGAAAGTGTAGGAATGGCAAAGAGAGGAATTCTTGAGAGAGGAAGAGAGAGAGAGACATTTCCTAAGGTAGCCTTGCACTTATATGACACCGAGCTGGGCGACGGTGCGTGGCATCATTTTTCTTCGAAGATTAATCCTTTCTCGACGAGCCTAGGGCACAGATACGCACACTTGTATATGTATGTATATATATATATATATATATATATATATATATATATATATATATATGGCGTGGGGAAAGAAATAGACGACGGGATTGATAGGAGAGAGAGTAAAAAGGCAACTTTTTGAGGAGGTCCTATTTGGCCGTAAGTGACCTGCTCCTCGAAATGTGTACGGAATCCTTAAAAGTCTATCTACGCGTAGTACGGTTCTGGCCTGGTCCGAGGTGGGTTGTATCTATGTATGTGTGTCTATATATGTATATAGGATGACGATGTTTTCTAAGGAAGCCAAGGCAGAGGGAAGAAAACTTTCGCGGCAACGACGACGATGATCGGAGATCAGGCATCTTATCAATATTACTAGGTAAGATTAATTCACTTGTAATGAAGGGTAACGACAGCGACGAATAATGATTAACACAGGCGGTCCGAGAGGGAGGAAGAGGAGATATAGAACAAAAATGGTTAATAACTGGCTGCCAACGCCTGCTTTGCGTTGCCTGTTTATATATATATATATATATATATATATGGCTAAAATGGCATTTTGCTATTTTTGCTAGGCTCAGCAGCGGACATGTGAAGCCCTTTGTACCCTTTCCAGAATTGTTGTTTATGGCGCGTGAAGTTTTTTTACGGAACGCGTTGCTAGCGGAGGGGTTATCGATCGTATGCCGGCGTATGCCGAGCTTCGATACCGTTTTTCCGGTACCCCCAACTTCTTCCCGAATACTGTATATGGGGGGACGAAACACACAAATCAAGGCTCAACAACGCTGCAGACAGAACGAACTGCGCAAAACGGCGACGACGACGACGACAACAACAAAAACAACGGCTTTCTCTATCGTACTAGGTTTATAGGTATCTATTATATAGAAATAAAATGCTACTAGATACGTGAGTACTACGTAGGCATGCGGGAAGGTGATTTAGCCGATAGATTTTAATATTGATGTGCTTGCGGCGTAACAGACCTTCTTCTGCTTTGCACACTTTCTGTCGGAGGGATCAGTCAAGACATCCTCACACTGAGACCCCCGCGCATGCATGGACAGTTAAACGGATTGATTTATTATTATTGATATTCGCTAAACATGAACACCTAAATATACATGTTACCCCTCTATACCAGACGGTCGCTTAGAGAGGCAGAATACCCGGTTACATGTTCTAGATAGAATACCTACAGGTTTGCCTAGCAGCCCTTGCATAGAGGAGCACACACAGCTCACTTCCACAAACGCATACACAGACCACTACACCAGACGGGGGGGGGGGGGGCATGTTGGGGGGTAACTGGCCAGAACAAGTACTGGACGACAGGACGAGGAAAGGCGAATGGGGTTCCGCAGACAACACCAACAAGGGAACGAAAGTCGTCATCGCACACAGTGTTGTGGGGTGTCTGTCCTTCGTCAGGCGGTGCCGGTTAGGCCAGGCGACGAAGTCAACCGTCGGTGCCGTCGAAAGCGTCATCGCGCTGATCATCATCATCGCCGTCGTTGTCGTCGTCGTCGTCGTCTTGGCTCGATCTATCTCGGCTTTCCTTATTTTAGCCTCTCGCAAAGCAAACGCGTCAGCGGCGCCCGGGAAAGACGTATGTTGTTCTGCTCGCTGCTCTATGAGAGCAGGGTGGAAACTCGTAAAGCTTAGACGACGTTTGGCTCTACGAGAGAAGATCGTGGTGGTGGTGGTGGTGGTGGTGGTGAGGGGGTGTTAGCGATCCCAGCAGCGGCAGCGGCGACAATGACGATGACGGCCGCAGCAGCAGAAACACCCTAGAAGTAGGAGTATTCGCTGTCGTCGTAGTCGTAGAAGAAGTTGTTGTTGCTGCTGCTGTTGCTGTTGTTGTAGTAGCAGCAGCAGCAGCAGCGGATCAACGCCATCTTTCTTCATATGTTTTAAGCATCCTCCTCTAATCCTCTAAGCTCGCCACTAGGATCATGGCTTCTTCAGCCGACGGTACAGGCCATAGCAGCAGCAGCAGCCGCGGCGGCGTCGTACTCGTCGTCGTCGTCGTGATGTTCTTCTCTGCCGACAACCCCCCCAAACCCCCGGGGGGGGAGGGGGGGGGGGTAGAGAGGTCGTGGAGTTCTGCTATTACTGTCAGTTGCTATGCGGCTGAAGCTGGTACTGCGGCTGCTGTTGCTGCTGCTGTTTCCACCGCCATTGCTGCTACTACGGCTGTTCCTATGGAGGATCGAGCTGCTTCCCGGTAGCCGCGAGAGACCGCGCCCAGCAGGACATATAACGTCCTGAAATAACATCCCGACAAAAGCGTCTTTGAAACAGCAGCATGAAGCTTCGACGCTGCTGCTGCTGCTGTTGCTGATGCGGCTGCTTCATGAACGCACGAAGGCAGGCGTTGACCGTTGGACGACAGAGAGCGCATTTGGCTGTCCATGGCCGTGTCGGCAACGTGTAACGAATGAAATGGTACAAAACAAACCCATCATTGACCGAGGAGCGTGCGGACTCGTGCGGGAGAAAAAGACAGAGATATTATACCGAACGAGAGAATCACGTATTGTATGAGCCTTCATCTATTGATATACGACTACTATCGGAGGGCTATCGTTACCGTCTTGGTGGCCGAATTGCCGAGCGAGCGGTCCAATCTAAGCTCCTTTTCGTTTGCCTAGGTTACTATGCTTTTGCGACGCACACATCTCAGCATAGACAGACAGATGAAGCTCAGTTTTGAAACGGATGAATCTCAGCTTTGAAACGGATGAATCTCAGACTTGAAACGGATGAATCTCAGACTTGAAACGGATGAATCTCAGATGCGAAACTCAGTTTGCGACGGTGACCTGTCAGGGAACTTGAGTTTCCATTATTTCCGGTTGGTGCTTTGCTTTTGATTGCTGTTGATGACACCTGCTCTTTATTGTTAAATCTGTGTTGCTGCTGCTGCTGTTTTTGTTGTTTCAGCGTTCGTTGTTGTTGCTGGTGTTGGTTTTGTCGATCTCATCTTTATTGTTACTGGTACGTTGAAACGCACATATAACGATGTGTGTGTGTGTAATAGATACGCATTTGTACAACGAATGCATTGTAGTTTCAAATTTTTCCGTCTTGCTTGGTTGTTTTCTCGTGGTGTTTTCACTTTGCCATGTTGTTGTTGTCGTCGTACGACCATTACTATTACTACTACTACTACTACTTGTACGACCGATCGGTTATTTGGCTATGTTTGGCCTTTTATATCGCCAGTTTTCATAAAACTGTGCGTGAGATGGTCGTTAGTTAAGCCTAGCTGGAATTCTGTTAGCTGGCAATCGTTGCAGACCCAACGACAGCAGCGGCAGCAACAGCAACAACCACAATTGCCCATAACAGCAACAGTAGCAGCAACAACAGCAGCAGCAGCAAAATCGCTCTCCTCTAGCAGCAGAAGCGGGCTTCCTCCATCTGGTAACCAGAGGACAGCGGCGTCTTAACGAGCATGATGGAGAAGAAGTTGCGCCGTAGGCATCTTCGTCTTCATCGCTTATTGTTGGATTCTTGTTCGTCTTCGTTGCGGAGCACCGAGAGCCGACATACGTCGCCAGTCAGTGAGCGACCGAGGGTGAGATTGAGCTGGCACGAAAGTGTGATATACACATACGTATATATATATATATATATATATATATATACGTATATATATATATATATATATATATACATATATATATATATATATATATATATATATATATATATATATATATATATATATATATTATTATATCGAGCGAAATCAGGGGGAGCAGATGGGGAGAGAAGATACGACCGACCGACATGAGATACGTTCTCGCCGCCCCTCAGATCCATAAATCAGTTTGCTCGATCCGCACCGCGAATTCCGTGGCGATCTCGTCCCCGTCCCCTCCTCCATCTCCTCCACCACCACCACTGAACTCGGGGGTGGCTGGCTTTCTTGCTTGCTTACTTGCATGCATGCATGCAGAGAACGCAGAGAGCAGACTGAAAAGCCACGCTAGTGATGATGCTGTTCATGCTGGTGATGGTGGTTGTGGTGGGGCTAATGCTGCTGCTTCTGCTGGTGATGGGCTAAATTGCTCTCGAGTTTTCGGTCTTGAGTCTTGAGTTGCACGACATCCAATATTGTGGACGTTGTTGTTGTTGTTGTCGTTGTTATTATTGTTGTTGTCGTTGTTATAACTGTTGTTGTTGTTGCTGTTATTACTGTTGTTGTTGTTGCTGTTGTTGTTGTCGTTGTCAGTGGTCTAGTAGCCTACCGATCGGCGCCGGCAACGCAGAGGGGCGGTGGCTGGCGGGACCCGGTGGTCGTTTATTGTTTGTTGCTATTGTTGTTCAAACGGACCGCTGTTGTTCGGCCGACAGTTGCAAGCAGCGATTGTTGCTTGGTGCCACCAGCTCTAGGGCAGCACTAGCAGCGCAGCACCACCACCACCACCACTAGCAACAACAACAACAACAAGAACGACTGCAACAACAACAACGACTGCAGTAGCAACAACAATAACAAGAACGACAGCAGCAACAACAACAATAGCAACAACCGCGACAGCACCAGTTGCAGAAGATCTTCGTCTTCTTCCTTCCCCTTAGGATCGTCGTCATCGCCGTGGGTTTCGTCTCTTTCCGTTTATGGGTTGGTTTGGTAGCAGCAGTCAGTCAATGGGTCGGTTAGTCCGGCCGTAACTGGTCCTGCCCGTTCGTTCGTTTGCTCGCTTGCTGTTTCGTTTAGTGGCTGGCTCATCATTGAGTCGTGGTCTTACTGCAGCTTGGTCAGTTACAACTGGCTGGCTGGTTAAATCCTTCGTTACAAGACGATGCCGACGACCGCGGTCACGAGGACGATGGCGACGACGACGTCGACAACGGAGGAGGATCGTTGGTTGACTTGCCGATTTCGCAGCGTGCAGCCTGCCTGCCTACCGGCCGATCTCGATTGGACTGTCGTCGAGCCCGGTGGCGTGGTGCATTCTCGATTGGACTAGACTGAACTGGATTGGTGACGGTACAGAGGCGTCCCAGAGGGAGCGATAAGAACGCAGATAGCCAGACAGACTCTCTGATAGGTAGCTAGCTAGACGATAGACGACCCAGCATCATTAGCGTCGAAACAACAGAACGTAGGCTGAGACAGAGACGTACAGAGGTACGAAACAGGCATGAGAGGGAGAGGAGGCGGAGGGGGGTGGTCGGGCTAAAGGAGAAGGAGAACGCGCACGCGAATGAACCGCGGAGTGCGCCGGTGGTGATGGTGGCGTCGGCGTTTGGTTGATGGTTGATCGTGAACTTGTGAATTTCTGCTTCGTTGCTGGATGTTCTTCTTCGGCTTCTGCTTGATGCTGACGCTGCTATTGGCGCTGGTGGTGGTGGTGGTGGTAGCAGCAACAGCAGCAGCAGCAGCAGGATGTGCTTCGCTTCGTACGAAACCATTTCCCGCGTTTGAGCCGCTGAGATACGGGATACTGAGATGAGATGAGCTGATGATGTTTGTTAGAAGCAACGAGTTAAACGAGAAAGCTGGCTGGCTGGCTAACTGGCTAAGAAACGTCGTGCCCAAAAGAGCAAAGGCAGACAATCAGACCGCAAGGGGGAGAGAAAGATATAGCGTGTGTGAGTTTGTGTTAGAGACTAAGAGAGAGAGAGAGGCACTGGAAGAGAATTATAGGATAGGTAGGTCCTACTACGCGGCCATTCTCGGTAGGTTCAATACACACACAGAGAGAGAAGAGAGATGGAACTACAGAGAAAGGGTCTCGCCGTGCGGGGTCAGACGACCCGCATCGTTCAATGTCATCGCCGGACCTGCGGCTGACTGATGAGAAAGAAAAAGGCTGCTGACATGGATGACCACATGAACGGAGGGACGGACGGACGAACTCTATCTGTCTGTCTGTGACGGTGCCTATGTGTGGCCAGGGACTCAGTGTATGTGGTCACTGTGTATGTCTATATATTAGTATTTTGTCAGTTAGTCGGTCATACAAACTTCGATGTTGTAGTTGGTCCCCGTGTGTGAGGTTGCTGTTTGGCCACAGCGCGCACAGGTGGCGTGATCACGATGCACCACCACCTCATCTCACCCCAGCCCACACCACCCCACAGCACCTCATCTCACCTCACCCCAACCCGCCGCATTTCCAGTCGACGTATGCTTCGTCTGCACAAACGACGAAGGCCGAACTCTCGGCTTGGTTCGTAGAGACATTGCGAACTCTCCTCTCGGCAATCTCTCTCTCTACGAACAACAAACATCCAACGACCGAATGCTGCGTTTTATTTATAACAAATCTAATCCCGCGCGCACATCAATCAGACCTGCGACTCGACAATCAAAGGCCCATCGGCCTGCCATGACCCGATACCCAGCTGAGATACCTTAATTGGTTTCAGAAACATCAGATATATTGTATTCAAATGCCACAGACACCGAACATCCCAGGCCATTCATATGGATGCCTGCCTGCCTGCTCTGATAGAAGTGTGTGCGTGTCTCGGTGACAAGTAAATAAAGCAAAATAAAATTTAAATAGTGAATATATATATATATATATATATATCTCACGACGACGGCGGTCCGACACAACTTGGCACAATCGTTGACACATTTTGCCTACTCCTGCCAGGGTTCGCCAGGTCAACACCAAACGTGCCTCAGTGGTATTTGCTGTTTCCGTAACCCACGCGAATCACGTTTTGGCCACACTTCGTTCCGACTACTACGCCCATTTTACTATAGTTCTGTCGATCTGAGGGGTGCTGTCCCTATCCCCCAACCCCCCGTGGTAGAATTGACGGCCCGCCGTGTCTCGATCGTGTCTCACCAGGCGTCAAATACCTCACGACTATGTTACTCTACGGACGTAGTGAGAAGCGGCGTGACGCTGAAGTGATGTCTGACATGAGTCTTTTGATCTGACAACAATATCAAGAGCTTTTGCTAGAGCTTTCCTCTCTCTCTCTCTCTCTCTCTAGATATATATATATATATATATATATATACATATTTATGTGTGTCAGTTAACTGTGCGGTATTCTTGGGCCAATTTATGTTCGTAAACAGCACATGTTTGGTCTAACTCAGCACCGCGTCGGTTAATTATACCACATGCCCTGCGTCTGTTTGCTGACACCGCGCTGCTGCTGCTGTTGTTGTTGTCTTGCTGTATAGTATGTAAACCTGGCCTTTTTGACGGGCACAAGATGATACCATTCACTTGCTCATTATGTTCAGGGATTTGACTTACTCCGGCACGTTCCCTACCCAAGATGACAGACAGGAATGTATGAACATCATCGGGTAGGCACAAAAATACACCTTATTTTTAGCAGCCGGATTGTTGCAGTTTCTGAGACGAGAGTGAGTTCCTTTGCTTGTGCCATTATTATTACGCCACTTCGCACTTATCCACTCGTGTATAATTGATGGCTTATCCCCGCGAATGGATAGCGTTGCTATATATCTCGCAGAAACTAGCATGGTCACATGGGATCCCGCATATATATATATATATATATATATATATACATATAGCGTGCGAGAATTTGGTGGCTAACTTAAAAAATACAGCTTCTTTCTAATGGCTCGAGCTAAATTACATAGTTGGACCTCTAACGTAAGCGTTGTGTTATGTTATGCTGCCGTCATCGCCGCAGTATCAGATGCATCAGCAGCAGCACCAGCAATAGTAGAAGTAACAGCACGCATCAGCACCGCTAATTACTGTGATCAACATGATGGTGATGGCGATCATATTATGGCCGTTGCTGTCGATTCTGAGCCGCGTACATGTTCCTCTTCTTCTTCTTGTTCTTCTTCTTCAATATATTCCTTCTTTTTCTTGTTTCATTTGAGCGAACTACGGCAATCAAGCGGGCACCGAAGACGTTATTACTACACTCTGTCTCGGAGCAATTGTATGTACGCATGGATGAATGGTCGTGCCATATACTATATATATATATATATATAAATAATATATATATATATATATATATATATATATATATTATATTATATTATATGTTTTGCTGCTGTCGTTTAGCAGCTGTTGTTGGCAACGAGAGCCCTTGGTCGTTCGGCCGTATGGACGCCAGCCGATGAATCCATCCAGTCGATGCACTATATATACTGACGACAAACTGATTCGCTGATGATCTGCTGGTGAAGAAGCGTCGTCCGTAGCGGTGTTTTGCTCTAGCGTAGTCGTCGTCGTGGTCGTCGTCGTCGTCGGCGTTGTTTTTGTTGTTGAGAGGCGAAGACCGTGCGCATTTGAGTGCGCGTCTGCTATTGCTAGAACAACAACAATCAACATCAGCAACAACAACAGCAACAGCATTTATTTGGTTTTTCTTGCTACTGTTTGCTGCTCGTGTTCCTGCTGCAGATCTTACCAGAGCACCACTAAACCAAAGTTCGGACGGCGAGAGGCTGCCTTCTACTTTGTACAACAAACTGCTGCTACTAGGGCGACCATTAATATTTATTATTATTATTATTATCATCGCCGCTGCTGCCGCCGTCGGTGGTGACACCGGTTCTCACGAAAGGGGGACGGGGAAACCGAGCTTTTCAGAATTTCGTTTCGAATCATCTGGACATTGCAGAGTTGTACAATGAGGCGGCTAGCTAATCACCATTGAATCAAGCAAATATGTGCGTCATTTTTGTATTGTTGTTTTGTACAGTATTGATGCACATTTGTACATCTGATACGCTTTGTTTCTACTGACGAAAATCAAATCTATTATTATTACTATGGCTGATAATGGCTTTGTATGTTGCTTTGGCTTAGTTTGATGGAAAGCTTCTATTGTAGACGGTGCTGGCTGAGCCACACTTTGTAACTACACTGCAAAGGAGCACACACAAATCACACACAGTTTCGGGCAGAAGCTGGGCTTTTAGCGAATTGTGGAAGCGCATCGTTTAATTCACGCTTTCGGCACGTAGTGATGCGTCCATTAACGATTGATTTAACTTTTGTTTCTAGTGCTTTACCTATATATATATATATATATATATATATATATATAAAGCGTCCCTGTTACATCTAGACGTACTGAGTCAAATACGAGAAAAAACTAACCAGAAAACGCACAATTATGAATATAGCCCTCCCTTTGCTGGCGGCGATGGTTTTACTGTACCAATGGTCGCGATCACTAGGCACTCCTTATGCCCCTCTCAGTGTGCATTGCGCTGGATTAACGCGTCGACTTAAGCGCTCCAGTAGGCATGAGGTCGCTCTACAGACGTATTCCCAAAGCAATTGAGGATTCTGCGGATAGAGGGCATTGTAAAGGTCGCGGCACTGGGGCGGGCTGCTAGCTTCTGGTTTGCTGCAGAGAAGATGCTGGTGAAGAAAACGAAAAATACAAGGACGATTGTGAAGCAACAGAAGACCGAGAAGAAAACACGGAAAGACATTGAGTTCAAATACGAAGGAATTCTGCCCTATTAGAGATCTCTGTGCTGCGGGAGCCGAGCGAAAAAGCCCGAGCTGTAGGCCTTACGAGTTCGCTCGGTGGTTGATAGTTGAACTTGAAAGACTCGTTGTAGTCGCTATAGTCAGTGAACGAGCATGGTGCATGATGTATGATGTATAGAATATAGTGTGCGCTAGCAACCTTCAGTCCGACAGGCCAAATATATGAGGCATAAATCAAGGTTAGGCGAAGGGGTTAGGCACGAAACTGTCGCTCACCACCCACCAACAAACATCACGACGGCCAACATCTTGTTCTTGAGATCAATAGGTTGCTTTAGTCCTGTTTGGCGGGAGAGGAATCGAGAGAAAATATTGCCTGATTGCCTTGCTTTGGTGATGTGGTGTGGGGGGCTTTCATTTGTCCGTCATTGCGGTAGCCGCCACCTCCGACGCATGAGTTTGTTCGCTGTTTCTCCGCTTCGGGGGGCTCTATGGGGCATTGGTCGAGCGCACGAAGCATTGCCTACCTACCATAAAGATTGCAGCGCTGGCAGTTTTCTCGTTATTTGTGTTCATTGCTGTCAGAGGTGTCGTCGCGAGGCGGCCCAAGACTCGATGATTCGGCGGTAGCCGAAACAAAGCCACGGTTTTTTCTCCGTTTGACAGTGTTTCTGAGACGGTTAGTGTGGTTTTTGTAGCGTCGCAAGCAAATATAATACATATATATATATATATATATATATATGATTTATATATATATATATATATATATATATATATATATAGAGCACAAAACATGGAACTGCGGCGAAACTGTTTCATCCACCGTTTATTCCCCCTTTAAAAGCTTGCTACTATATGACGCCTTGTCGCAATGAAGAAAAAATAAAATATTGATGGAGTCACGTTGTTTCCAATCTATAGTTAGCTCTCTCTCCTCTCTCTCTCTCGCCTATCTCCATCCTACGTACATTGTGATCTTCACGACAACCTAGTAGAAACGTTTCGTAGAGAATTGGTCCGTGGCAGCGTTGCTCTTCGGCGGGTTGGTGCCTCCATCAACATCCCTCTCCGCCGATGAACGAACGGCGGCCAGACTGGAGTCTGTCTGACAGATATTTTGCCCTTTCCTATGTGTGCGCGACTTCCCTTTCTTTCGTCTCAGCGTTATCTCTCTCTCTTTTGCTTGCTTTCACTGTCTACCCTTGTTCCCTTTTTCTCCCCCTGTCTCTATCTCTCTCTCTCTCTGTCTCCCCCTCCGTATCTATCTATTCCTCTCTCGTTTTTCTCCGTGCTCCACTCGCCCTTGTAAGTTACTCGCCGTTGTTCGGGACGTTACGACGACCCCCCGTTGGCCGGCCGGCCGCCGGCGGCGAGGTGAGGATTCGATGCAGAGGCAGAGTAAGAGTAACAGAATGAGGTGAACAACAAGAAGAGAAGGTAAACGAAGAGTAAGAAGCAGAACAAGGAGGAGAAGAAGAAAAAGGCGACGACGAAGAAACAAGAAGGAGGCGCCAGGCGCGCCGCACGACGATGGGGATAGTTTGCGGGGGCCGGGGGCGGGCGGCGGGCGCGGGGGTAAGGGGTAGCTCGGCCTGTTTAGGGGCTTGAACGTGACACTTACCTAATCTGCGAATTATCTAAGACCAACATGGCGACCGGCGGACCGGCGACGTCTTATGATCGTTGCCAGCGCGCTGCATCGCTACCAGCCCTCACAGCAGCCCATTTTCCTCTATTTTCTGTTCGTTTTCGTCGTCGTCGTCGTCGTTGTCGTCGCCACCGCTGCTGCCGCTGCCGCCGCCGCTGCCGCCACCTTCGCTCAAAGGTTCTGGCTGGCTGGCTCCATACGAGTGCTTGTTGCACATAACATTCTTACTTTGTTGCTGTTCTTACTATTGTTGTTGTTAACGTTATTACTATCGACTGTGGCTACTATTATTACTTCTCAGTACGATCACTAAGTCTAGTTACTTCGCCCCCTCCCCCCCATTACCCAAACCACCTTCCACTAGGCGGGGGCAACCAAAAGAGCTGGATGCTTTTGCTTGGTTTCTTTCGGGCTATCTGCTGCGCCTGCAAGTGTTCTCGTTCCAAGTTGGCTCAATTGCTTAGTGGGTTCTCATGCGGCGGTGCAGCTATTCCTGCTGTACTGATGCTGCTGTCGCCTTTGGCGTTACTCCTGCTACTGATCCTGCTGTTACTGCTGCTGCTGATGCAGTTGGCGTCGGGCGTCGTGCGGCGTGCAGGGAAGACGCGTGCGTGCGTTCGTTTGTGCGGGCCAGGCGGGCGGGCGGATGGCCAGTCTGCGCCCGTGAGGGAAAGGGCGTCTGCCTGCCCAGAGTCAGCCCACAGACAACAACCTCCAGCCAGCCAGCGAGCCAGCGGGCCAATGCAGCTAGCTATATTATACACCCATGCAACCAGCCACCCACCCACCCACCTACCCATCCATCCACCTACCCAGCCAGCTAGCCATGCAAACACCCTTCGGAACGACGACGACGACGACTCAACGGAGAGCAAGCGCGTCGTCGTCGCCGCCGCCGCTACCTCCGCTGTCCTCATCGGTGGTGGTCGCCGCAACGGTGCAATCGACCCGTCGTGTGGGTCCATCGTCGTCGCCGTTGTCCTCGTCCTCCACCATTTGCTTCTCCTCGTTGTCCTGCTTTTCGTGGTCCTGCTCCTCGTTGTCCTGCTTTTCGTTGTCCTGCTCCTCGTTGTCCTGCTTCTCGTTGTCCTGCTCCTCGTTGTCCTTCGGCTTCTCGCCCATCTGCTTTTCGTTCTCATCCATCTATTTGTGATGGTGCTGCTGCTGCTGCTGTTCCTGCTACTTCTAGTACTACTGCTGTCGCTCCTTCAGCTCCAATTGCTTTCCTTCGTTTCTTGCTTGCTTGCTTGCCTGCCTGCTTCGTTTGAGCCGGGCCGGCGGGGCGCGCGCCGGGGGTAGGAATAGGAGGGACGTTTGAAGAGGGGTGTTGGGGAGGTAGGGGGTGGCGGAGAGGAACTGAGGGAGAAAGGAGGCCCGAGGAGGATAATAAAGGTTTGCGCGCGCGCCCCCGCCGCTGCTGCCGCCGAAGCCCCCGTCGCCGCCGCAGCAGCACTGAAACGAGCCAAGGAACGCATTTCGAATTCGACTGCCGCCACCACTGCTTGGTCCGTCGGTCGGTCGTTCGGTGGGCCGTTGACATACGGATAGCTGGCCGGCGGCGGCGGCAGCAGCAGCAGCGGCGGCGGCGTCACAACGAGCCGCCCACCACAGGGCTCGCGCCCGCGCGCTGTCTCTATGACCGCCGTCGCGCCGTGACTGAGGCGACCGAGCCAGGAGCCAGGGAGTCTGAGGAAGCCCGAGGAAACAACACGGCCAGCCCAGCTGCCAAATAGCGGTCAAATAAACTTCATACAACTGCCACCTCCAGCAACGCCACAACCACCACCACCACTGCCACCACCTTAGTCTCCTGCCTGTAGAGGCTGAGGATTGTTGTTCTTGCTGTTGTTGATGTCGCTGCTGCTGCTGCGTGGTAATATCGTGTATCTATCATTAACGGTATTGTCTATTCTCATGATCTAATTACGGATTAAATTACTAAGACAATAACAATAACGACTACGACAACGACGACAACAACGACTTTGACACTGACTGAGTCCAACTCTAACAGTAGCTGCAGCAGTATAGTCAGTAACCCCCCCCCCCCGGTTTACACTTTAGATAGATTGTGTACGACGCTCTCTAGTCTACTCAACGCAACACGGACTACAACAAGCAAGCACCAATGGGGGTGGTCGCGGCGGTGGTGGTGGTGGTGGTTTGCTCCGCGTTGTCCTAACGCGCCCCCGCCACCACCCCAAACAGCACCTTGCATACTTACTGGTCGTTGCTTTGCGTCGTAATACATCGGGCATAGTATGCATGGGTAGTATGCATCTAGTAAGTCTAGGGAGGGAATAGTGTCCCTGTGGCTGGGTGTGGTGAGTGTGTGTGTGAACGTGCCGCCTGCATTCGTGTTGTCGACGAATCGCCTCACTCTCACACATACTCGCTCCAGCCCGACAACGCTGCCAAGCTTTTATTTTGCCTTCGCGCGAGGAACCGCGACGAGAGAGAGCGAGAGAAAGCGAGCGCGCGGGGGCAGATGGCCGGGAACGATCGCAGCGCCATCACCAACCAGCTTTTCTTGCTTGCAGCCGGAAGGCCAGGCGCGCAGGCGGCGAACTGCGGAGCGCACTCCAAACGAACGGACGAAAGAACGCGCCCTGCCAACAGCCAGCGATTGGCGCAGGAGGCAACGACGACATAGCGAGTCTCAATCTGATCATTGACGACGACCGCTACACTTCGAGCCAGCCGTAGCAGCCGCTACAGCAGCCAGTGTAAAACCTGTCTGCGTTGGCCCCTAGTTATGTCTGCGAATCATCGAAATGACAATCGAAACAACAACAACGTTGACAACATGAACAGCAACAACAACAACATGAAAAAGAACAACAACGACAACAACAACATTCGATAGAGAGCAACACTCTGCCCCGCGGAATCTGTCCGTCAAATTTGCTGCTTAGCAGTCCCATCAGACAGGAGGGACTTCTAATGAGAAATGGGGTGCATCAACTCGTAGCGATCACCTTGTAGACCCACCATATAATATGCAAGTACCCCCACCATACTACTACTACTACTACTACGGAGCTCCGCTGCATTAAGACTTATTTCTGGCCCTGGGGCGGTATAATGAGCTGAGCAGGTTCCCAAGCGTATGATAAGACATATGCGGTACGGTTTACATCCAACGGAAACGATAAGACAACATTAGATACAGGGTCACACGTACCGACGTAAATAAAGTGACTTCAGCTGGCCGAATCTTCGTGATGCCCATAGTGCCTCATAGTGAACAGTAAGAGTATTATCATTGTGGTTGGTTTCTGCCAGCGGGATTCGAATGCCGATTGTAGCTTTTGCTGTTGCTGTTGTTGCTGCTGCTGCTGCTGCTGTTGCTTTCATTTATATTCTAGACGTTTCCGCTTACGTTCCGCACAGTTCTCACAATCGAGGGAATTTTGTGCTTTTTCGTGGAAGAGCTGTTATATAAAAAAAAAGAAAAAAGAACAGGCTTCCTCTGTTCTTCGTTATTGTCGTTTTTCTGCTGTTGCTGCTGCTGCTACTGCTGCTGTTGTGGTTGTTATCTAGACGTTTATGTTGTAATGCTCTTACTGGTCGTCGTTGTCGTCGTCGTCGTTGTTGTTGCTCTTGTAATGGCATGATGCTCTTGTGATTATTATTATATGAGTAGAGAGGAGTGTTGTTACGTATTGCTGGTTGCTTATTCGTTGTCGTTGCCGTGTCTGCTGTTCTGTTCCGTTTCGATTACTGTTCGTTTTTGTTGTGCAATATTTCTTGTATTCTTATCTCGCTGTCTCGTTGGCTTTACTACGTACGTATGCTGCCGCACGCATGCATGCCGTTTCTGTCGACACGGCCATTGCGGCTGGAGTTTCACCAGCGTTTTAGTGTGCATTTCGTCGCGTCGGTGCAGTACCACGGAGCGGAGTACCACAGCTCCCACCCCAGGGGAAGAAACAGGAGAATTGCCTCCGCAGGTCACTCGCGCTGTGGCTGCGGCAGTTGGCTCGTTGGTTCGTTCCTTGTGCTGAACATCGTTGGTTGTTCCGTTGGCGTTCCAGCGTACAGACGGTTCGAGACGACGACAACGACGCCGCTACCGCCGCTTCCTTTGAGATGGCGCTGACGCCGGTTTCCCGTTCCGTCGAAGTGACGAAGCGTGGCTTAGAATACAAATGCGATAATGGAGCACTCCCCTTGTCTCTCTCTCTTTCTTACTCTCTCCATATATATGTATATATATATATATATATATATATATATATATATATATATATTTATTTATTTATGTGTGTGTATATATATTTATTATTTACCCTTACATCTTCGCTACGGCCAGCTCTTCTGAATGTTTGCCCTTCGTTTGTGTCGAGGAGAGAAAAGACGCTGTAGCTGCTGCTGCTGCTGCCGCCGCCGCTGTTGTCGTCTGCTATTGTGGTAGTCGCAGCTTGATCTAAGCTACTCCTGAGTCAGCTACTACTACTACTACTACTACGACTACTAGAACTTTTTCTACTGCTGCTGCTGCTGCTGCTGGTGGTGGGTTCATACCCTCCTCCTTACTTTTTTCTCCCCGTTGTTAGTTCGTATCCGTCTCCTCTGAGAACAGCAGCAGGCACGTTCGCAGAGTCTCGCAGACTGCAGACCACATTCATTCGCTAGTTCGCGTTTGGTCGCTGACTTGCAGTACCAACCACCCTGTGCTCGGGGTCTCGGGCCTAGCTGACGACGTCGACCATCTATCTCCACAATACTATCATGAGCCGTTCGTATAGATCTATGGTGGCACTGCAGGCTCGACCCGAACGTAGCGCGTAGTCATGGCCGAGACTATGTAGTCGACTTCTGCCATGCTAGACACGAGAGGCTTTAAGCCGAAACCAAAAAAATGACTTTTTTAAGACTAACAACTACAGTAATAATAAGGTGAGGCAAGTCTGCAGGGCGGCGAACACGCCTTATAATTTTTGTTGTGAGCGCGGTGGGCTGAGACAAGGGCAGACAATGCGGGTTCACTCCAGCATCCGTAGGATATCGTCTGCTCGCTGACGAAGAGTTTCAGCAATCGATACAGCGAGATGATCAATATTCAATTCAATTATATTTATTTCACGCAGATTGAGTATAATATACAGTTCAAGATGTTTCTTCATAATACTCTATCTTCTTTACGCTTTCGGCGAGAGAAGTAGTGCAACGATGTTTTGTCCAGCGCTGTGCATTCACTGCATGGTACTTGGCACACCTCTGCAGGAGATGATCAATATGTCAGAAGAAAGAGAGTGCCCCGTGAGCGCGTTCCAGAGTGCCACCGCTTCGAAAGCAGGACTATTTCTACCAGTTGCTCGATTATAATTGTTATGAATATGATTATCAATCGTATTCGTCGTCATCTCATCATTCAACCAATCGGCCACAGACGACGATTACTTAGCTGGTGCATACGCCGTAACACATCGGACTCAAACGCTCTCACCTTCTGCTAGACTAGCTACAGCTTCGCCTGCTTCGAAACGCCAATTGCGATTACGACGTTGTCTTATCTGTCTTAAACTGACTGGCCGACAGGCACTAACTACTCTGGCTGAGGTCGGTGGTGATCGGTGGGCGGTTTGTTTGTTTGTCTGGCTGTGCCGGCCCTAGCAACAGCAGCGCCCACTGAGGCGACAGGCGGAACCAGTCGTAGGTGCCATAATACGTAGTGCCTGATATATAGTAGGAAAGACAGTAGTAGTAGTAGTACTAGTTTTTGTTGTTATTGTTGTTGTTCTTGTTGCTATTGCTGTTGTTTGTTGCGGTTGTTGTTGTCGTCGTCGTCGTCGTAGGAAGGGCCCCGCCGCCCACCAGCAGGGGCATTTCTAGTTTTAATAGGCACATAACGAGCCCGTGTAAGAGCAGGGAAGGACGGAGGGCGGGCGGGAGCAAGGGGCGTCGTGTTGTAGGAGTTGACCGGCCTTGGCATTCGTCATTGGCGACGACATAACCACCATTAGCAGCAGCACCAACACTAGCAACAACATTAGAAGCAGCAACAACCTCAACAGTAGCAGCAGCAGCAACAGCGACAGCAGTGGAAACTGTGGATTCGCGCTCGAATTGGCGTTTCAGAAGGTCCGAAACGACGAACGCAGCTTTTAACGTCGCCGGCATCCCATCGTTATCGTGTCGGCTGTCGGTTGCGTGGTTGGTGTCCTCCTCTTCATCCTCCTTCTCTTGTTGTTGTGTTGTTGTTGTTGTTGTTTCTCTTGTTCGTCGTCTTCTGTTTTCTGCTTCTGGTGCCGCCAGAAAGGGCGATTGTTGCTGCAGTGTCCTGTCGACGCGTCGGCGCATGGTCGACGTTCGGCCATGTTATCGTTAGTGTTATTGTTGTTGTTGTTGTCGCTGCTGTTATTATAGTTAGTGTTGCTCTTGTTGTTTGGGCTACTGCTGTTGTTGTCGTTGTTGTTGTGTTGTGGCGCTGTTGATGGTTCTGCTCTTGTCTGTGTTGTTGCTCTCTGTGTTGTTGTAATTGTTGTTGCTGTTGTTGCCGCCGCTTGTTGTCGGTGATCTTACAACAAACACCAAAAACAAGGTGACTGTTTGATCACAGCCACAAACTGCTGGTGTTGTTGTTGTTATTGTTGTTGTTGTTGCTGTTATTGTTGTTGTTAATGTTGTTCTTGTTGCTGCTGCTGTTATTGTTGTTGTTGTATTGCTGCTTTTGCTGCGGTAGCTGTTGTTATGTATGTAGTGCGATCCATTGGTCGTCGTCGTCGTCGTCGTTGGCGGTAATCGCCAATTGTTGTTGTTGTTGTTCTGTTGCTGCTGCTGTTGCTGTTGTTGCTGTTCCTGAATAATATGGTGATCGTGACACGCCGCACCACAACTTGATGCTGCCCAGCCATGCAACACGCGCTCGGGGGGAGGAAGGGGAGGGTGGAGACCTATCAACAACAGATGGCTGCTTGATTACATAGACGGATCACTTCTTTGGCATCGGCGATGTTGTTGTTGTCGTTGTCGTCGTCTCGCAGCCGCCGCCGCCGCTATCATTGTTGCTATTGTTGCTGTGGATGTTGTCGTTTCTGCTGCTGCTGATGATGTTGTTGTTGTTGTTGTTGTTGTTGTTGTTTTTGTTAAAGTTGATGTTGTTGTTTTTGTTGAAGTTGATGTCGTCGTTGTCGTCGTCGTCGTAAATGTCGACAACAACGACTGTCGTCGTTTTCGTTGATGGCAACGATCGGCCAGCGAACGACCGTGACGCCTCCGGTCGTCGCCGTCGCCGCCATCATACGCTGGTGCGGCTGCTTTCTCAATGTGTTTTCCGCTCTCACTCGCGATTTTTCTGTCACTTCCTCAGCCGTCTCTCTCTCTCTCTCTCTTTACCGTGTCTGTTTTTTTCTTTCTTGAAATGCCCTTGCTCTTGGAACGCATCAGATAAAACGTCATACGTCCATACATACATACATACAAATACAGGGTAACACCCACACGAATACACATACACACACATGCACTCGCAGACACGGCAAATCATGAAGGGGACCGCCAGGGGGTAAAAGGGGAAGGCGGAGGCGGGGGAGAGGGACGGGGAGATTGGGGTTTGCGGGGACACACACGATGACGACGCCGAAGACACGTCATAATGTTTGTTGGCACTGACGACCACTAACCGCCTCCGTGGTGGTGGCTGCTGCTGCACAGTGCGATGACGAGATGACGACCTTCATAGGGTCCATTGCCCCCCTCTCGTTCTCTCTTCATTTCTCGTTCGTCCGCTCGCGGGCTCTCCCTCTGAAACACCCCCTGCTGCTGCTACCTCGGAAATATACACATATGAACACAAACACAGATAAACTCTCGTCTTCTCATATATTCGATTTCCTCAGAATACAATATATATATATATATATATATATATATATATATATATATATATATATAGCGGAGAGTTTAGGAAGGTGAGCGGCCAGAGCATATGCAGCACAATGACGCTAAGATTGCCGTCTCGCGCAGTTTCTCGTTTTCTCTCTCTCTCTCTCTTATTCTGTTTCTTTCTGTCTATCAAATATCTCTCGATTTATTCTTCTTTATTATTTTTAGCGTGTGAGATGGGCCAAGAATTCATGATTTTAAGTAGCCTAGTAACTTGACTGGCCGGTTTGTCGCTGTGGTTGGTCTTGCAGTTGTTGTTGTTGTTTCGTTGGTATTGTAGGTTGTATTTCGATCCTTGTTTCTGTTGCTATTGTTGTTGCTGCGATGATTGTTATTACTGTTGTTGGTAGGCTTGCACTGATTTTCGTTCCCATGTATCCCCATGTCATGCCTCTTTCACTTTGAGTTGCTGTCGCTGCTGAAGTTCTCCTAGACATGTTAGTTTATGGTATATAGCCGTTGATGATCAGGTCGTTTGCCACTACGGTAGCTGATGTTGATTGAAGAGAAAAGGTATGATCAACTCTGTGAATTTTAAGAAAACATTATGCACTCTCTAAGGTAATGCTGAGGGTAGCAGCATTTTATCTTCTAGGACACGCTTCTACCAGTTTGCCCCGAGGCGTTTCTAGCAGTTCTAGTACTACTACTACTACGAGAAGTACCGAAAATAGATATTATTTATGATACGAGACACGCTGAAATTACCACACCACTGAACAACATTACGCAGTTGTTGTTACTGTTATTGTTGATGAAGGCTAAAGCTGTTGCTGCTGAGTCTGATATTGTTGTTGTCGCTGTTTTTCTCCTTCCTGTTGTTGTTGTTGTTATCGTCGTCGTTGTTGTTATTTCTGCTGCTGCTGCTGCTGCTGTTACTGAGGCTTACGATGTCGCGAAGCATTTATTTCCCCGTCACCGTTCACTAATCTAGCGGCGTTCGGCGCGCGTTGTTTCTTCCTGTGAGCTGACCGTGACGAGTCGTCCGTCTACGGCATCGTAGGTGGATGCCGTGGGATGGATTTTTAACTATGGTGATCATGTCGGCCGCGACGCTGATAATGGCAATGATGATGATGATGGCGATCGTGATGATGATGGCGATCGTGATGATGATGATGATGATGACGACGGCGGCAGCAGCGGCGGCCGCGGGCAGGAAAGCCGAGCGAGGTCACGATAGCTTACGTGAACCTGGGATTGCGTCTTTGGTGGTCATTTACTGCTTGTTATTGTTGTTGTTGTTGTTGCTTGCTGCTGCTGCTGCTTCTGTTGTTGTTGTTGTTGTTGTTGTTGTTGTTGTTGCTGTTGCCGTCGTTGTTATTGCTATTGTTGTTGTTGTTATTATTGTTCCTGCCATCATGTGTGTGCCGCGCTGGTAATACTGGTCTTGAAGCTAGCCCGCCGATCCTTCGTTCATTCCTTTCTTCCGTTCCTTTCCTTCCTACCTACCTACCTACCTAGCTGGCTGGCTACCTAGCTAAATGGCTGATTGCCGGCTGGCCATCAGGCTGCTGAGATGGGCCACTTCACCATCTCACCACTACCAATTGACGTTGTCGTTGTTGCTGTTGTGTGTTCATGTAGAGTAAGTATCTGATAGGCTGCCTCCGGCGGCAGCAATGGCGGTAGCGATACATCGTTGGGACTGTTGACGGCGCCCATGGTTTTTCTACGTTTTTGATGGGCACGCTTTGAAAAAGCGCCTCGTCGCTGGTTGCGGCGGGCCGGCCGGTCATCCTGGCTCTCGTTGTTGGTGTTGTTGTTGCTGTCGTTGTTGCTGTTGTTGTTGCTGTCGTTGTTGTTGCTGTTGTTGTTGTTGTTGCTGTCGTTGTTCTCGTCGTCGACGTCGAAGCAGTCAAGTGATGTTTCGCGTGATTCCTGCACATCTGCTGCTGCTGCTGGCAACGGCTCCTCCGTTGCCGCTTTGCCGTTATCAGCAGCGGCACAGCTGACGCTGACGACGACAACGACGTTCTTACTTACTTCTCATTACGGTCAACGTGACCTCTTCATTCCCTCCCCATTTCCTACCCCCCTCTCTATACATCTCTCTCTCGCGCGCGCGCTCTCTCTCTCTATTTCGTTTCCTCACTCTTGTATGCCGTCTCGCTCGCTGGCTTGCGTTCTGCTAGTTGTTCGCGTTTCGTTTCCTCCTCCTCCTCCCCCGTTGTGTCTATATATATATATATATATATATATATATATATACATACATATATTTATCTTTTATACATGCACCCGCTCATGCTTGCCTGTAAACGTCTGCTGCTGCTGCTGCTGAGATTACTGACGATAGCGCCTGCTTCGGGCTTTAACACCGCCGCCATTATGTGCTCGTTATATATATATATATATATATATATATATATATATATATGTGTATATATATCTATATATATATATATCTATATAGAGAGAGGGATAGAGGGGGGGGGAACAGCCAGAGGCGCAATGCCGGAACGTGCACCGTTGAGTAACTCGAATACTCGAGAAGCAACTGCGGGTTCGCCGGCCAGCTGTTCACAGAACAGCAGCAACAGCAGCAACAACAGCAACAGAAGGGATAGATATCATTGCAATTACGACTGACCGACCGACCAACCAGTCGACTATACACGCGTCTCTACTGCGCGGTGTTATAATAATGTGACGAATAAATTGTACTGCTACAGGCAGGCAGATAATTTTCGCGCCGTCACCGCTTCTGTGAAATATACGGGCTGGTTCCTGGAGAGTCGAGCCTGCCTATCCAGCAAAGCCAAGACAAGGCTGCAGCCGCTAGCCGGCAGGCAGGCAGATAGGAAGAAAGCAGGGAGATGACGCGAAGCCTGTGTTTCGTCGCCTGTAGCCCGACAGATCCGAATTGTGAAAGAAATGTGATGATGATGAAGAAGAATAAGAACAAAAAAAAGTTCACCAACAGTGAACAGAGTTAGAGAAAAGTTCGGCGCGCCGCCGGAACGCTGGAGAGGACGTTGAAACTAACTAACCCGCTGGCTGGTAGCCAGGCAGCAGGTCAACAATCTAGCAATCCCGCAGAATAATCTAGGGTCGGGGGATTGCCAAAATTTGCCACTACCGTCGGCTGAGAAGAACAACTCGAGATCTAAGCTGCTTTTTGACGGTACGCTGGCTAGTAGAATGGAGACGTTCGTTATACGCAAGAACAACAACAGCAGCAGCAACAATAGTAACAAAAGCACAGTAAAGCTAACAATCTCAACAACAACAACTGCATTTTTTTTTCCTTTTTTTGGTGAGAGGGAAAAATGCTTTTACGCACACCCAAAGCGGGTAGTGTGGGACTCGATGCCGATGTTGTTGGCATAATACCCACTACAAACTTCTCACCTAAATGGCCTCAGGAAGAGGCGAGGAGCTGGAACCATTCTTTAATACTACTTCAACTTGAAACAACTAACTATTACTGCTACAATTTAATACATTACTACTACTACTACTACTACTACAACAACAACAGCAACAGCGACAACAACAAGCTATGAACTCAACTATACTGAATACTGTCTCATCCGTGCAGCCGTCGGAACAGAGCTGACAGGCGGCTGACTGAGGGTGTTTAGGCGTTCGGTCGTTCACTCGATGGGTTTGGCGGCGAAACAGCCCACCCGATAACAACAAAACTTACCAGTGATCTTACTAGTGAACCTAGCGAGTCAGTCCCTCAGTCAGTAGTTAGTTTGAGTCAGTTAGCCAGCCAACCAGCCAGCCATCCGTTGTGAGTGAGGTGTTGGCTCTACAGCGTTTTGTGCAAGCTCCGCTCCGCTCCGCGTGGCCACTGTGTTGTTGTTGTCGTATTGTTGTATTGTGGCGTCGTCGTGTGGCCACAATAACAATACTGACTCGCTAATCAGTAGTCGAGCCAATGAGCCGCCGCGAATGCTGTTGGTTTGAGGACGGACCTGGGGTGGACGGGGTCGTTGGCGTCAACGTTTGATCACCACCATTACCATTACCACGTTTAGCATTAGTGCCATTGCTTCTCCTGCTGCTGCTGCTGCTGCTGCTGCGACTTGCCTACATTGAAACTATCACATTGAAACGACGAGGCCATTGTTGTCGCCATTGTCGACCCATACTGGTGGTGGGCAGCCACACAGCAGCGGAACTTCGGAACGATGCGATAACAGAACGCATGACCGTGCGTCATTTTCATTCGCAATAATTCGCGTCCGTTTTCGTCATGCTTCTCGTCGTCGTCGTCGTCGTCGCCATATTAAGTAAGCATCGAGATGATTCCTGCTTGCCGACCGGCCTGATGCTACTTCGTTTCGTCGGCCAAAACGCCTCGAGCAATCTTGTGATGACGATTGTAATTATAACTATTACGGTTGTTGTTGTCGTTGTTGTTGTTGTTATTGTTGTTGTTGGTGCTGTTGCTGTTGTTATTGTTGTTGGTGCTATTGCTGTTGTTGCCCCTGTTGTTGTTGTTGTTGTTGCTGCTGCCGCCGCCGCCGCTGCTGCTGCTGTTGTTCAGGTGTGTTTTCTGGCATATCGGGCGTAGTTTCAGCAGCTGGACTGTGGTGTGCAGTTTAGGAGTGTGGAAAGGACTCTTTTCGTACACAGGCAATAATGTAGTGGCGGTGCGAGCGCACCGCATGCGAAGAATGGCTTTCTTCCATTCTTCTGCTAACAAACGAGACGCGTAAAAGCATCAACGTAAGGTGGTAAATCGTCGCCGCTACCGTCAACAGCAGCAACTATAACAACACCACCAACAACAACAACAACAACAGCAACAACAACGACAGCGGTTAGTTCGGAGGATGCGTTAGAGTTAAATGTTCTCTTGGCCGTGTTGGTGCTGCACAGTGTCCGCGGGCATTTAACTTCTATAGTCTATTCGAGTCGAGATTGGCACAATTATAATAAGCACGTGCACGTGACGTAACGCAGAGTGGTCGATGGATGGATGGGCTGCCAATACAGCGGCGCATAATGAGCGCACGAAACAATCGCCGCTATCGAACGGAACAAAACTCACACAGACTGTCACAGAAGACACAGCGAAGAAGAAGAAGAAGAAGAAAGGGAAGAAAAGTCCAAACACAATTAAGCACATACAGCACCACGGTTTGGCCAGGTGACTGGGGGGGGCGGGGGGGGGGGGGTAGCCAGTGGTTGTTTGTCAAATGAAGGACAACAAAAAACGACAATGTCGACGATTCGTCGGTCGGACGGCGACGAAACGAAGCGAAAAAACGCCAACGCGTCTGCCAGACAAGCGGCGGCCGGACGACTTCTGTGCGGGGCGAAAATTTGAACGCGCTGAACAACTCAAAACTGAAAGTTGTCTGCGTGCGTTTTGCACGTGGACGGACGATCGATGGTGGTGGTGGTGGTGGTAATAGCTTGAGGAGGAAGCGTTGAAAAAGTGCTCACTTTTTTTCAAAGTGAATTTTCGGCTGCAGCAGCAGCAACCGCAGCGGCAGCAGCAGCAGCTATAACAAGCGGCGCACGTTTCGAGAGGATTACGCTAACAACAAAGACAGCATCGTGAACCACGTGAAGAGACGATGGCGACGACGACGACGACGACAGGGCAGAAAGAAGAATGCAGCAGCAGCATCTCGCAGCGGTGGCATAATACAGCCGCCATCGTTATCGGACGCCATCTCCGGCCATAATAATCATCGTCGTAATAATCGTAATAATCATCATCGCATCGTAATAATAGTAATTACCGTAATCGCTATGATCGCATCGTCCTCGTTATGCGTACTAGTAATAAATAATACAAATCGGAGACTACTAAAGCCAACGTAACGAGCGGGCGCACATGCTGGCAGGTAGGCAGGCAGGCAAACAGGCGACGTCTGTGCGTGCGAACAAGAAACGACCAGAATCGAAAAGAACATTACGCTTACGCAGAAATCGCTGTTTACCTTTCACTTGATGCGATGCTGGGGATCCGGTGCCGGTGTACCGACCGGCGGCACAACAGCCATCCAGCGAAATAGACGCAAGAAAGAGGCGAAGGAAGATAAGAAATCAACTGCAGCAACAACAACAGAAGCAACAGCAGCAACAACAACAGCAACAACAACAACAACAGCAATACCATCATCAGCAGAAGCGAGAGAGAGAGAGAGGAGACGACAAAGACGAAGAACAGAAGTTGTTGGCAGTGCTGGTGATGATGCTGCCGCACTTCACCTTCATCTTGTTTTTCTTGATCTTTTCTTCTTCGTCTTCTGCTTCTGCTTCTTCTTGTTGTAAGGAGGAGGTGGAGGAGGAACAGGAGCAGAAGGGCCAAGTTCTTGTGGCGAGGACAAGTTCTTGACGGCGATACTTCTCGACGTACTGTTGCTTCTACTGCTGCTGTAGCTGTTGCCGCTGCTGCTGTCGAACGGCGACACCGTCGACTTCGTTTGTCGCGACGCGTCGCTGAAACTGATGATTGTGATCTGGGCGAGCTAGCTCAAGCGTGCTTGCTTCGGGGATTCATGCGAACCGCGCTGCGAGGCTGCAACAAGCTGCGTGCTACGTGCATGCGTGCACGGTCGCTGCTCCGGACAGTCAGCTACCACCACATCATCATCTGGGGGTGGTGGTGGTGGTGCGCAGAAGCTGGTGCTGCTGCTGTTTCTGCTACGGGTGCTGGAACTGACGCTCATGTTGGTTGACTGGATCTGAAATGGGTGTGCTTGCTTGTTCTTCAGAGACTTCGCTACCACCATCCTCACCACCACCACCACTACCGGCTGCTACGATCGGCTGGCTGGCTGGCTATGGATGGCCGCTGCTACCTCGACCTCACCACCACCTCACCACCACCTCACATCACACAGTCGTAATCATGATGGCGGCAGCGCACGATTCCACGCTCTTCGCTCCGCGCTCCTCAGCGCATTGGAGTTGTAATGGTTATGGAGGGGGCCTGGGCTGGGCCAAGCCGGGCCGGGCTAGACTGGGCTGAACCGCCGGACCAGTAGGCACGCAGGTAGCAGCAACCAGCAAGCAGACAGACTTACTGACTGACGGACGAACGGACGGATGGTCAGGCAAACGGACCGCGTCCGACGCTAATGGCACATCACCGCTCCCGGATGAGGGTACACGCGAATACACGGAGTACCACGAGAAAAAGATACCGAGACAGCTAGGAGGAAGGGAGAGAGAGAGAGAGGGGCAGGCGGTGCCGAGAAGGGCAAAGAAAAAGGGCAGAAAGGACAGAGAGAAGAATAAGGAGGAGGAGGAGGAGGAGGTCGAGAAGAAGAAGATAAGGAAAATGAAGCACAACAACAACAACAGCAACAACAACAGCAGCAGTAGCTATACTACTACTACTACTCTCTATTACTGTTATTTGTTGTACGAAGCTGTATTATGATTCTTGTTGTTGTTGTCTCGATAGATCGGTCGGTTGGTGTAAGAGGTATGCTGAAGACCGAGGTGTTGTCGTTGTCGTCGTCATCGTCGTTGTATGCCCCTCTTTCTATCCATGCCGATCATTTCACTAGACCACCTTTCTTTTTCTGTCTATTATAGAGTAGTCTATCGTTTTATTTGATATGTATATATATATATATATATATATATATATATCTGCGTGCGCATAAGCTATCTATCGGCGGAAAAGGGTCGTTTCGGTATTCATTAGGCGATTTCTCGGTACACGCGTGGTGGTGCTGGTGGTGGTGGTACTCAAGCGGACCATCAGTAGTAGTAGTAGTAGTAGTAAGCACCAGGCACTGTGACGGCGGCCGCAGGCGTCGCACCCGCCGCCCGCGGGGCGGATGACTGGGGCGGCGGCCAATGATTCGTGGGTTCGTGACTCGACCTCGTCGTGGCGTTTAAGGCGACCGTCGTTGCGCATGAGATAGACGACCGTCGGACCGTCGTACGAACACAGGGACCGACGGGCGGCCGAAACGCAGTTAGTCGCCGGGGAGATGTCTCAGAACCGGGTAGCTGTGGTACGCATGTAGTGGTGGTGGTGGCGGTGATAAAGAACAAGACCTAGACAGACAGACAGCGACGCGAAGAAGTTCCCTACTGCTGATACTGTACCTATTGGGCTGTCATACCATAGAGGCGGACGCGGTAAGAGCAGCTGCTGTATCAGCAGCAACAGCAGCGGCGGCGGCGCCTAGCTGTTGTTGGGTAGAGGTTTACGACGCGAAAGAAGGTCGCTGCGTGCGTTCCCTTTGTGTTTCTTGGCTTCAGCGTCAACCTTCCGCAGCCCTGTTGTCAGAACACAACAACATCAGCAGCAGCAGCAACAACAACAACAGCAATAGCAACCGCAGGGACTGTTGTAACCACAGCAACAAAACTGAGAGCAATAACAGCCGAAAGGACTGCTGTAGCAGCAGCAGCAGTAACAACACCAACAGCTGCAGAAACTGCAGAAATACAACAACAGCAGCAGCAACAATAGTCACCTCCGGTTCAGTGTTATTCAGCAGTGATCGAACGACAACGAGGACGCCGCGACGTCAAGGAATATGATGCAATCGACATGAAGGTAGAAGGCCCACAACGGGGATCAGAAGCGATCACGACCTGCTATCGACCCTGTTGCTGATCCTGTGTTTGTTGTTACTTTTGTTGTTGTTGTTGTTGTTGTTGCTGCTGCTTCTGCTGCTGTTGTTGTTGTTATTGTTGCTTCTTCTGATTTGCCTTCTGCGACCACGATCGTACGCCCGCCCCCACCACCACAACGACGACGACGACAACGCCATGCTCGTCCTTCTGCTTTTTTCCCTTTTCTTTGTACTGCTTTCGTGATGTCTCCCTCCCTCCGTGGCTCTCGCTATTTCTCGCTTGCTCGTTCGGTATTTGCCTCGTCATTGCTGGGCAGGTTCTGTCTGATGGTCGGGGGCCCTCGCTGCTGCTGCTGATGCTGCTTCTCTGAAACTGTATCGTCGTTGTTCTGTTCGTTGATTGTTGGTGCTGATGACAGGCGGCAAACAAGCAGGCAGGCAGGTATGCAGCAGCCTGATGGATATGAGAGACGATGAGAGCGCGAGATTATGCAAAGAGAGAGAGGATAGAGATAGCTAGATCGGTAGCGAAATAGCGAGAGTGAGCGTGACAGAGAGAGAAAGGGGGGGGGGGAATACATAGATGGGAAAGAGTTCTAAAAAGGAAAGCAGACGTCTTTTCTCAGCACGACGTCGCAGGCGACGGCGGCTACCTGTTGTAGCTGACGTTACCTAACTGACTGACTGGCTGGCTGGTTAACTAACTATCTGCCTAGCCAGCGCTAGCTAGATAACTAACCTCAATTAACCTGCACTGGTTGAGCCGAACAACGGCACTTTGGTGGTGGTGGTGCGGCTGGCTGTTCCTGCACGCACAGCGTCACTGGTCGTGCGAATTGTTGAAGCCGCCAGTCCTTAAAATGCCACCAGCCTTCCTCTTCCCGGTCATGGCTGGCTAAAAAAATATAACATTGTGTTAAATTATATATATATATATATATATATATATAATGCGCGTATGTCTGTGGTGTTGGCGTATTTTCATATACCGCTGCATGAGAACGCGTGTACGTATAGATGAACGATGATTGCAATGCGAAGGCACCACCATTTTCGACAGGCTGCCCAACTTTGAGAGATGATCCGTCATAGATCAGGTACAGAAAGCATTTAAATTTTCGACTCGTCTTCTTCTGCTGCTGCTGTTGTTGCAGTTGTTGTTGTTGCAGCTGCTGACACTGTCATTGTTGTCGTTGTGACTGCTGCTGTTGTCGATGTTGTTGTTGTTGTTTTTAGGGTTGTTGCAGCTTCAGACTGTTCGTGCTTTGTCGTTTTCGATGAGATTCCCTAGCAGTAGTAATTGTTTGCAGAATCACAGGCACACAGACAAGCAAGACAAGACGCGTTGAGTCCCAGAGGTTGTTTGGACGGACAAATTAGCATTCTAACGAAAACCGTCGTTTGCCGAAAGCTTGCCAATAATCTCTACCTGTGTGTGTGGCTGAGCGGTCGCTTGTTGTTTGCTCGCGTTGTGAACTGGTCTAGTTCCACGTGGTTACACGCAAGCTGGCCTCTCTGATGGCGACCTTCAGCGGACGCCCGGGTTGAGTTGGGCCTTACCAGCATATGTATACAAGCTGCATGTTTTCTCGCTGCAGGCCGGTTCCGCGTGCACGACGCCATATTGTGTGTGCGTGTGTGTGTGTGCAAATTAAACTGAGCTGAGATACGAAATCGAAGTATGTGTGAGAAATCTATGTATGCACCATGGTGCTTCTGCGTGTTCCGACTGGGTTTATTGGGTGCTGAGGTTGTTGGTCGCGCATGTCATTGCTGACGATTTTATTACGTCGACTGGTTTACATACAGGACGTTTTCGGCTAGATATTTTGTGCGCATCGACTTACGAGTGTAGTAGTTTTGTCCATTTATCAATCGTTGCCAAGTGAATGAATGACAACGGTAGAAACTGATTTGACAATAGGAACAACAACAGCAACAACAACTCCTTGAGGGTAATAATAACAAAAACAACCACAACAACAACATCCGCAACGACCACATCATGATCATCATTGTTATCATCGTTAACAACATCAACAGCAACAATAGCAAGAACAGAACAACAACAACAGCAACAATAGCAAGAACAGAACAACAACAACAATAATAACAATATCAACAACCGCCAACAACAATCAAAGCCGTAGTAGCATAGTTATTGACCGTTTTGGCAGACGATGATACCGGATAGACGAACTAAAAGGCGGGCGACAAGCTTGAAGTTGCCGGCATCGTTTTATACGTAGAACGTGGTAGCGGACGATGGGGCAGCGATCCGTGTGTTGTTGATGTCCCGGCCTTCGCACAACAACAACAGCAACAACAACAACAACAACAACAAGAGAAGTAGCACAAGAAGAAGAAGCATACGAAAAAACGGCAGCGCGGGCCGTGAGTGCCATGACGTTGGCCTTCAACAACAAAAGCAAAAAATGATTATTGTTATTATTATTATGATTATTATTCGTATTCTAGTTGTCATGATTATTGTCTGTCATGTCTATCAGTCTCGGCCATCTAGGTACACTGTGAGTGGTCTGTGAGGTCCGGTCGTTGAGCTCCAGACAGGTTTGCTCAACACACTGAAGGTACGCACGCTAGCAACAGAATGCTGGCAGAGTGTCAACACAATCGTTGTTGTTGCTGCTGCCCTTGTGCTTATTGTTGCTGTTGTGGCTATTGTTGCTACTGTGTTTATTGTTGTTGTTGCTGTCGTTATCATCGGCAGCCGTTGGTGATAGGGCTGGCCCCACTGGCGCCATGGCCGCTGCTCCAAACAGCAGCTCAAAGTCACTGCCAGCACTGCGGAATGAAGACTGAAGGTCGGACGCTGCTAGCGGGTTGTTGTTGTTGTTGTTGTAGTAGTAGTAGTAGTAGTTGTTGTTGTTGTTGTTGTTGTTGCTGCCGCTGTTGTTGTTCTGGTTGAATACGTAGTATGTAGTCTGAAGGCGTGCTGCTGGTTGTTGTACTATATGTGAGAGCCAGTCGACGAAAGAGGAGTCGGCAAGTCGGAGACGATGATAGAGGACAACAAGATCCAACAGGATCATAAGAAAGAACAGGTTTGGGTGGCGGCTGTTGTTGCTGCTGCTGCTGCCACCAGTGACAGCAATAAGAGCAAAAACAACAACTCAAAATGCATCACCCACAGCAACAACAAAAACAACAACAATAAGGCAAGGTGGGCTACCTGTCTATTCACTAACGGCCTAGTAATAGCAGTGAGCCGATGAAGAGTGGACGAACGTATATTATTATTATTAATATTATTATTATTACTATTATTATTATTATTTATTATTATTATTATTATTATTGCAGTCAACGAGCACAACAAGCGAGAGTGGGGTCGGTCGAGGTGAGGCACCGAAGGAGGAGAAGGAGGATAACCTGCGCCGCAGGTCATCAACATCACCGCCACCACATGCCCAGAATGCTAGCACAGCTCACACGTCACATACTCGCATAACAGCAGGCGTAGCAGCAGCAGCATCAGCAGAACAAAAATTACAATTACTGTTGATGCTCAAGCAAGCTTGAGTACTACTTCTGCAACTAGAACAACAACGATGGCGACGACAACGACCTCGGAGCCGAGACCGTGGCGACCAAAGACTCTACTACGTTCATCGAGATTGGCGGCCGTCGCCGCCTGGCAGACCAACGGGTGTCGAAGGGGAATAAATTGCGCCAAGCAAACATTCGTTCCTGTGTGTGTGTTCGTTGTCTTGTCTCCGAATCTTCACGAAGAACAGGGCCTCGAGACAACGAGAACGAGAGAGGAGCGAGGAGCTGGCGAGTGTGTAAAGTGTGAAGTTCGCTGGCTGGATGAAGGAAGATAGCGGCCGCGGTGGCGGTGGCTGAGACAACGACAGTGACAGACGACAATATGAAGGCCAGGCAAGGAGCAAGACGGCGATCGCAAAAACGGAAACCATCTGCCCCGAAACGAATTCAGAGCTTCGGAAGCTTCAGAGGCCACAGAAGTCGAAGTTGCAGGGGAAGGGGATGAAGAAAGCGCAGCAGAAGAAGAAGAAGAAGAAAAGGAGGAAAGCGAATCGCCAGTTAGCCAGCCATACAGTAATATGGACAATGGACTCTGTCGTGGAGACACAACCGCAACAGTACAGTAGCAGCAGCAACAACAACAACAGGCAGTGAGAGTGTCCGAGTGGTCAAAATAGCCCACGAATTAGGACACTCGTCACCCGGCTTCGGGCACGAGAGGCTACTGCAGCCCTAGTTGTTGTTGCTTGTGTTGCTGGTGTTGTTGTGATTGTTGTTGGTGTGGTTGTTGTTGTTGTTGCTGTTGTTGTTGTTGTTGTTGCTGTTGTTGTAGTTGGTGTTGCTTTTGCCATTGTTGTTGTAGCAGGCAGACGCAAGCGAAGCGGCGACGACGACGCCGCCGTTAATGACGCCGTCTCTACAGCGGCGGGGACTTCGGCGCGAGGGGCTAGATGTCCATCAGAAGAAGAAAAAAAAACAGAGACCAATGGCGGCGCTTTCAGTCTGCTGCTGCTGCTTTCGGCTGCTACCGGAGCGCCGCGGCCACCCCCTCCTGCTTCTGGGGGGGGGGGGGGGGGCTTCATTATAAGAATCATAAGAATAGCAGCAGGTCGTATGCAATACTGATGGTCGTAGCAGCACCAGCCATGGTATCAGCCATCGATCCCTCTCACCTTCGTCCGTGGAGAATCGTTTTTTTTCTTCTGCTTCTAATGGACGGAAAAACACTTCACTTTTGCCCCATGAGGCGCGCGGGGCAAAAATCGCCACATTTTTACAGCGGATTTTACCTGCCGATGCTCTTTGTGCGCGATTTAGCTCTCTGGACTTGTATATATATATATATTCGGACTTTTTGTTGTACCTAGTTTTATACTGGTACTCTTCGTAGTTATGTATATGTTTTTTTCATATATATATGTATATGTTTTTTTCATATATATATATATGTATGTTTTTTTTTCATATATATATATTTTTTTTTTCTTGTTTAGTCTACGTTGACTTGATAGTTACACGTGAACAAGGCGGCCAAAGCTGGCCTGTATGCAATGAATGGTTCATCTGTCTTGTCTATTCTTTGCTATCATTACTAACCGCTGTCTTTTGTGATTGTTTGTTCTGCTGTCGTTGTCTGTGTGTTTACAGGTAAGTGCCAGCCACTGATTTCACTGATACGACTGAATTCGGACTGCCATCGGCGTCGTGCCGTATTCTCGGCAGTGATCGCAGATGCAGAAAGATGCAGCAGCCCACACGAACGGACTGAACCGAACACGACGATTTAGTCGGTGGATTCCATTTTACGGCCAATACGAAATGATAGATGCATGCATATTGATAGATATATCAATTTTACGCTATTTTATACAAATACAACCTGTAACATATAGGTAAACAAACCGGCTACGCACAGTAGCGTGCATTATGTTCCTTCTGGCAATGTACCAATAAGTGCAGAAAAAAATAAAAAATATATATATATATTTATATATATATATATATATATATATATATATATATATATATATATA
This sequence comes from Dermanyssus gallinae, assembly GCA_003439945.1. Lineage (NCBI taxonomy): Eukaryota > Metazoa > Arthropoda > Arachnida > Mesostigmata > Dermanyssidae > Dermanyssus > Dermanyssus gallinae. The sequence goes on along the minus strand of QVRM01006562.1, from coordinate 157,012 downwards.
TATATATATATATATAGTGAACTAGATGTTGTGCGTATATCTGAATCAACTCGCTGAGAGAGGACACTCTGCAGCAACAACCACAATGTGAGGAAATCCATGCGGTCTATGAGTTGGAGAATCACAATTCCTTTGGAGGCAGTCGTAGCCGGAATAGCAGTAAAGTAAGAGGCTACTGACGACGTAGCTGGGTTCTGTTCATTGCGTTTGATGACGTTTATCCTCATAAGCGGATTTGATCCACCAGCGCTGACTGGTATGCCGTTCATGCCGTTCTTTTTTAAAGAATTAACCAAATTCTGCTATGGACGGCAAAGGTGTTATTGATATATATCTCATTGTTGTACATGCATGTGGTACATGTGATGTCATACATGGTCAGAAACAGGACAACAGAAAGGGCCTATTGTTGTTGTTGTCGTCATCGTTGTTATTGTTGTTGCTGTTATTGCCTGTTTAGTATGTGGAGGGCGGGTGAAATAGCAGCAACAACAACAACAACAACAGCAAAAATAACAATGAAACAATCCGCACTACACCGAGTGGAGGCCTCTATAGCGACACCGACAGCATCGGTTTGTGCCAATTGCTGTGGGACCCCTAATGCATATATATATATATATATATATGGACGAGTATCTGTATCTTTCCCGTCTCTCTGTATGTATGTCTGGGTAAGTGAGTGTTTGGCTGTATGAGGGGGGGGGAGCGGGGGCTATTGTCAAAGTGAGCGTATTCTATTTTGTGGGGCGAACGAACTGGCAGACGACGACAACGACAACAATAACAATAACGTCAATGCCGCCAGATGGAGGAGGATCCCACGTGGAAAGGTCCCATTTGAAAGCAATGGTCTGACGACGACGACGATGGCCGCCAAGGATTCGAACTTGATTTGGAATTTAAAATGAGCTACATGAAAGCGATTGTTGAAGCTACAGCAGCAGCGGCGTCAGCCAGCCAGCCATCGTTAGTAATAGCACCAGCATGACCAACAGTACTGCGAGTGTCATTATTATTTTGAGTATTACTACTACTACAACTACCACAGTCACAAGATTCTTCTCAGCAAGCATATATATATATATAAATATATATATATATATATATATATATATATATATCTATATACATATATATATATATATATATATTTTTTTTTTTTTGAGTATTACTACTACTACAACTACCACAGTCACAAGATTCTTCTCAGCAAGCATATATATATATATATATACATATATATATATATATATATATATATATATATATATGTACTTGCGACGAGACAGATGCGCTCTTTACTAACGTAGCCGTGTGGCCGATGGTTCGTTTCGGACGCGCTGCTGTTCGGACAAAACATGTAAATGACACACCCAGTCCAATGCGCATGTTAATTGCGAGGAAGAATGCTATAAGGATGCGATTAATATACTTAGATCTAGTTCCCAAGCATACTAGAAAGTTTGAAGGAAGCAAATTGAATGTAAAACCAACCAACTAGTACTTGTGAGGTTCTTTTCCGAAGATAAAGTTTTGTTTTCGAACATCTTTATGCATGCAGCGACATCATGTAGTTTTCTCACTGTTTCCGTATGCACGATATATATATATATATTTATACGGGTTAGCATCGTCTGGTAGAACCGGTGTCCGGCCTCTTAGGTGGGTAATCGTCGCGGCAATCGCGTGCGTTGTTGTTGTTCTTAATGTCGGCGTCGGCGTCGTTACCGTTGCTGTTGTTGTTATTGTTGCTGTTGTTGTTTCTGTTGTTGTTGCTTCTGTTGTTGTTGTCAGAAAAAGGCGGCGTTACGAACTTGTGTGGCTGCCCCGCTGTTGCGGGCGCACGACGGGCGGCGAGCGGCGCCAATGCCGCCGCCGCTGCCGCCGGCGGCGCCCTTGCTTACGGCCGGCCGCACCATTAGAATTACTAGCACCAACAACAGTAACAACAACGACAGCAGCAGCAACAACAACAACAACGAATGTCGAGGCAACTCCAATGACGTGGCAGCTGAACCGGCCAGCTCAAATATCTTATTTTTTTGTAACGCGCCGGTGAGCATCGGCCATGATGTTTTGGCCCGCGGCTCGCCCTCCGGAGGGAAGTCCTCCACGCCACCATGATGGCTCCAAATGAGCTAGTGATTGCAAATCGCACCAATTAGCACGCAACAGACGTGCACGCACACACACATATATATAATATATATATATATATATATATATATATATATATATATATATATATATATATATATATATATATATATATATATAATATATATATATATATATATATATTGGGCTTGCTATGGCGCCGGCCGATGGCCAGCCACCAGTCTTCGATTCGGCCATTTCCTGGCGACGGAAAAAAACGACCAAATCGACAAAGAAGATGAAGACAAATCTGCTGCTCCAACAGAAGCAACAGCAACAGCAGCAGCACCGATTCAGGGGGGGGGGATTGTGATTGAGTCTGTCCATCGCGCGGCAAGCGTCTGTTCTTGCTCGCATCATAACAAGATTGCTAATAAGCGTAACCGTTGGTCATTTGTGATCGTGCCAATCAGCGCATGATAGCAGCCAACCTGTCTGCCAGTCAGCCGGCAGTTGTAGTAGTTGTAGTCGTTGTCGTCATCGTAGTACTTGTGTAGTACTCTCATCGGGGTCGTCGTCATCATGTTGTTGTTGTTGTTGCTGTTGCTGTTGTTGCTGCAGGGCGATGTCGCTTTTGTCGTTCCTACATTTTCTGCTTACTTTTGATGCTGCTGCTGCTGATCACCCACCGTGATGGCGGCTGATGCTGCTGCTGCTGCTGATCACCGTGATGGCGGCTGCTTGATGATGATGATCATATCTATATGATGTTGCATGGCACACGGCGGCGGAAGAACATACTCTTCCTTTTCCGTCTCCTGCTCCTGCTCCTTCTCCTCCTCGTCCTCAGAAAAAGTGAAGGGTGAAGGAAGACCCACTTGGCCTTCGGGGCGTGCGGTGATCTGATCGCACACACAGTCTGTTGGCAGCCTAACACAGAGAAGCGTGTAGATGTACCGGCGGCACGTAGAAAGTGGAGCGCGCAACGGTCACCCGCCGTTGCGTCGTCGGCAAAAGCTGGCATCTCGTTGAGCCAAATGTGTATGCCTAGATATGTACATGCGTACGGCAGAGGAAACGCAGGGAACGAAACGAGAGGCATATATATATATATATATATATGGGGACGAAAGCTGACATCGGCGAAATACATGATGACGACGTGTCTGGTCACTTTGATGCTGCTGACCACTATGAGCTTGCGGATTGCGATGTCCTTGCAGTTAACATTTCGTTGTCTAATTGCATGACGGATGCGTTGGCTTCCCCCCTCTCTCTCTCTCTTCTCCCCCTCTCTCTTTACCGTCACCTGCTCAGCCTAACTGGCTCAGCTCTGTCACGGTCTGTATGCATGTTTATTTCCTATCTGACTGTCTGTCTCTTTGTATGCACCCGTATTTAGTAGTAGTATTGTTTGTTGAGCCAGTTGGACAAAAACTTTGACAAAAATATCACTACTCCTAAATAGAATCAAGTTTCCCAACGATTGTACGGGTCATATTCTGGTCGATTGCCGGTTTATGGACGGAGGCGCTGTACACGCCGAGATTGCCGTCTTACGACGCAAGTCTAGGTTCGATTTAATTTGAGATTCGTCCTGGGTTCTGCTGCGCACTATCGTCGAGTGAAGGTGCTCTTTTGCCTATGCCCCATTTCTTCGCACCTCTTTTTGTTGGTTGGCCAAATTGTTGTGCCAAACTATTTAAGTGTCTCGTCACCTCAACAGCAACAGCAGCAGCAGTGCGTTGCTGCCAGTAGCTTTGGCACCGGCTACCGGCGCAACTGCGTCGCGAATGCAGTGAATCGTCCCAGCCGATCCGCTACGTCGCTAATAAATAAGGTCGACTCACACAACAACTACAACAACAAGACAGCACAAGCTTGCCTCACATCGCACTGGCCGTGCAATAGATCTGTGTATCTTCACGTGCGGCCGTTGGTGTGAAATGTAGTGAAGCCCCAACAAAAGATGATATCGTGTGCTGATATATATATATATATATATTGAAGATTAAGACAGATTGATGATTTGTAGCGTTATCATGAGATCGTTTCACTTAGTAGCTCTGTTGTTGCGAGAGCTGCGGCCAGGCTCCCGAGATGGTACATGTTGCTGTGCTGAAGCTGACTGGATGCAGTGAAGTCGAAATCCTGTTGCTTAGGAAAACAAGTTAGTTTCATTTGTTTCACAACATAGTTGCATTTTAGACCAGAGTAAAGTGGAGCCGTTGTCGTCGTTGTTACTGTTGTTGTTGTCGTTGCTGTAGTTATTGTCGTTGGTATTGTTGCTGTAGTTATTGTTGTTGTTGTTGTTGTTGCTGTAGTTATTGTTGTTGTTGTTGTTGTTGCTGTAGTTATTGTTGTTGTTGCTGTTGTTCTAGTCAAGAACGTTGTTGTTGTACTGTGCTGCAATTGGTTGTGCTCTTGCGGTTAACGAGCGCTGCTGCACACAGACGAACATATCGTCAGTCAGCCGCAGTCTTCCGCAGTCATCACGGTCCGTCTGTTGGCGCCTAGCAAGCAAGGAAGGAAGCAAGGGCCACATTCTCAAGGTTAAGGCCTTTGAGAGTTTGCTGCTGCGCAGCTGAGTTATGAAATATTTTCAGCTGCCGCAACAACAGCAGCATTAGTAGTTGTAATAGCGTACGAAAAAGCGTACGTGAAACGTGGATGGCGTGAGACGACGACGACAAAGATAAGAAAGACGTGAGTGAAAGAGAAGAAAAAGCAGAAGCAGAAGAAGAAGAAGAAAGGAAGGGACAAAAAAGCAACAGACTAAAAACGTAGCCAAAGATAACCTTTCTCGCATTGAAAAACGTTTTAGCGGGGCAGCAGCAGCAGCAGCAACGGCGGCAATGTGTTTTTTTCTGAAGGACGGGCGGGAGGTGGCCGATGTGGAAGCACTGGTGGGGTGTGAATGCAGTGCACTGTGTGTTGCGAGCGGCGAGACCGAACGATGTGTGGGTCGGAAAAGAAGAAAAAAAAAGGTCTTGAGCAGAAGACGCAGAAGAAGAAGAGGATGAAAGAATAAAGGAAAGAAAGAACGGACAACGTCGACGTTGATTACCTATCTGGCTAGCTAGTCGGCAAAGGAAGTCTGCTAGCGAGGTAGCCATTTCTTCTTTTATGGGGTGAATGTCGTTGGTCGTTGTTCTTCAACTCTTGAGACGAGATGAGGGTGATCACGATGATGATGATGATGAGGATGAAGATGAAGTAGCCGAAAGAACCTTGGAAGCTTTGATTGATTGAGGCGCAGAAACTGGATGGAAATCCACCATTCACTACCAACTGCGAAAACGTATATAGAAAACGATGAAATAGGGGAGAAGCCCAGGGAGCAGAGATGGATGGATGGGGGGTGACCGACGAGAGAGAGAGAGAGAGACAAGGAACCGAACAAACGAAAGACACAAGACAACAAAAACGAACGCGGCAGAACGAGGTGAGAATAGTCATAATAAATAGACCCCGCCGATAACAGCCGGGAGGTGGTGGTTCCAAGCACAAGGCCCCTGGGGGGGCGGGGGAGCAGGAGGAGCGGGAAGAAAAGGGGGCAACGCAACGACATGTGCAGAGGCCGACAAGAAGAGGAAATCGGCGGCCACACAAGGGCCATCTAGGACCGCCGATGCGGTAACGCCAACAGTGCGTTCAGCGTCTGCTTCCAAGCTGTCGGTAGGACCGGTGGACACCAGCTGGCGATTGCGGCGTAGTCTCCCGGTTTGGCCTAGCCAGCCACCCAGCCATCCGCCAGCGAGCGAGAAGCGTAAAAAGCAGTGGAAAATAATGGTTTGTTTCTCGTCCAGCATCGCCTGACTGGCTGGAAGCCGCGGGCCGAAGCGAAAGGCGGGCTATAGTCTTCCCGCTGAAGGTCGCTCCGCCACCCCTGCTGTTACTGGAATAACTGTCGTCGACGTCGTCGTCGTTCACACCAGTGTTACTGTTGCTACCGCTGCGGTTGCGGCCGCAGCTGTTATTGATGCTGTCATTGTTGCTGTTGTTGTTATTGCTGTCATTGTTCGTGTTGTTGTTGTTGCCGTCTTTGTTGTTGTTTTTGTCATCGTGGTCGTCAACGTAAACCGACATCGACCGTCTGCTTCGTGGTCTGCTATTGCTACTGCTGCTGCTTTTTCTTCTGTCGACTCCGCGACGGCGGGGTCTGACAAACTGACGATTGGCGGCCGGCCCGCTCGTTCTGCATTGCATCGCGCGTCACAGCGCGTAATAGCGCTGTGCATTCAAAGTAGGGCCGACGCCGAACGACGTTCGTAACGACGCTACCGACCGCCTACGATGATCTAGGCCGACAGCAACGCAACACGTTACGCAAACGCCGCCGGAACTAGCCTGTCGGCGGCAGGTGTGCGTCAAATCTCTGGGTCTACATATATATATATATATATATATATATATGTATATATATATCCGCGCACGTGCTTATCGTTACAAGAGAACTTATCAACTTCAAGGACGCTATTTCTCTAGTGCTGCTGCTGCTGGTGCTGTAGGCGTCCGTTAGGTTTAACTTGAATTGAGACTGGTCGTATTGCTGCGAATGTTGAGCCACACACAAATATGTATGTATTCGTCGAGTCAAGCTCGACTAGTCAAGCCAGCCGAGTGTTGGAAGATCATTCATACGATCTCAGAATGTCCGGCATATTCTTGTTTCTTCGTTCCAGAATTGCGGCACAGTGGATGAATAGACGGAAACTGAAGACACGATGACGATGATGGAGAAGAATTTACCTCCCTACGAAAACACTTAGTTGTATAGCCTGGCTGATAGTGATTTAAATGTCGCTTGTCTAGCTGGCTCCTGCTAAGAAACGTCAGAAAACGAATTGCAAAATTTTCTGCAATTTCTTAGTTCCTTTAAGCTTAACAAACGCTTATAACACGCCAGTCTTAAATAAGCCACGGCAGTAATAACATCTGAGTAAGTCACTGTTGACACGTCTACAAGTTGCTCTCATGGCTGGCGTCATGCAGGCAGCTGTGGGTTGCAGTGTCACTATTGCCAGGTCAAGAAGGAACATTTGTAACACAGGGCGGCCAGAACCAGCTCAACTAACTGGTAGTTGCTGCTTCCTGATAGCCGTCGTCTAGCAGGGCCCTGTTTGGCCGCCTCCGTTTCGAGTGTTAGTTCATTCTGTGCTCAGGCTGCTTCTCTCAGCCAATTACTGGTATATATATATATATATAGTTGTCTGAAGCTTCGGGGCTTCTGTGTTGACCATACTGTTTATGGTCGAAAGCTAATGTCGTTCGGCGCGTATGTTGACAGTGCATCTCATCTACCCGGACCGACTCGTCGCTATCCGCAATATATATATATATATATATATATATGTATATATATATATATATATATTTACATATATTGTGCCTTCTTTCCTTTTTGTAGTTCTATACGGTTGGTTCAAATGAAAAGTACGAAACGCGAGCACAACCAAACCCTGGTTGAAATTTGAATTTGTCATTGTTATTAAACACAAAAGCATCAGCAGCAACAACAACAACAACAACAACAATAACACTAGGAGCAGCAAGGGTAACAGAAATGTCGTCCTCGTAGTAATTTAAAGTGAACTTTCACCACCGAGTCACTGCAAAGGTGCGGCCGGCTTATGGACATGTTTGCCTGTCTGAAAGCATGCACACATCTACCTACCTTTCTCAATCTCGCTCATCCATTCTATCCCTGCAATATCTGCCGGCCAGTAGAAATCACCCATAAACGGACTCGCTCCTGTATATATATATATATATATATATATATATGCATGGTATATATATATATATATATATGCATATACATGGTATGTATATGCATAACATATATATATATATACACGATATGTATATGCGTAACATATATATATATATATATATATATACATGGTATGTATATGCATAACATATGTGTTTCCGTGTATGTTTAACTAGACCTTTCGATGTAGACCTCTACATGCCAATAGTTCGTTTGTGTGTATGTACGTTTCCTAATAGTTTAACGGTCACATTAAGATTAAGATGATTACAATTTTGTTTCATCTTTGCATAGTTGGTAGCGTTTGGCAGCGTTTGCAGACGGGACCATTTGAGAATCAGAGAGGATCACGTTGCGTGAGAGTTGGTTTCACTCACTAATGCAGCTGGCTGTAGTATTCGTTTATAGTGGTAGTCATAGTCATAGTAGTAGTTGTAGTAGTGGCAACACTGGTTTGCGTCTTTATGCATTCTGTTATTGTCGCCGTCGTCTTTGTTATATAGCTGTCGTCCCAATCGTCAAGACCTTGGGCGGTGTCATTCAATTCGCCAATCAGTTACAATACTGCTGCTTGCTCTTCGATAGTGCTACAACCAATGCGTATCTATTTTAAGTGGTTCTCTTACGTACACGAACGCACTCACATATATATATATATATATATATATATATATACGCATCTGCTACCAGAAGAAAAACATTTTACACTTCACTCACTCAACCTACCTTGGATGGCCGTTACGACGTGCGCATTCTGTGTGTGGTGGTGACACCAGCTGATAATGCACTGACAACTCGCCAGCCGATTTGCTTTGGCCCGCGTAACCGAATTGGCAGCGCGTCCATCGACCTTCGGGTTGACTGATCGCCGGCTCGGTGTGATGAGCACACGGGGTAGCTTCGATTCGACAGCTGGCTAATCATGGCCTCGCTAAGATGTGTCTTGTGGTCATTGTTCTGCAGTTTATATCGTGCGTTTTTTGGTAGCGTCGACGATCCTGCACGTCCCTCCTGCCTTCCCACCTCCATCTGTCTGCCCTTGTCACCGACCGGTATGTCCTGTCGGAAGTCCTGGGCTTGACACCAGGCCCCGTCACCGATGTGTCCTGTCGGGCCCCGGACTTCACCGGGCCCCGGACTTCACCAGGCCCTGTCTCAGTGTGTCCTGTGTGACCCTGGACTTCACACCAGCCCCTGTTACCGTTGTGTCCTGCTAGACGCTGGGCATCACCAGTGTCATACAAGTGTCCTGCTGGACGACCGCCGCTTGTCTGTGACGCTGTGAGGCTCCGAGCCCACGGCGGTGTCGACGCGCCCGGGTCGGGGTTCAACACAACGCCAATTGGCAACTGCCGGCCTCAGACGTCTAAAAAGTGGTTTGGTGGACAGTCTGTCCGTAGGGTCGCCCGTCCGCCGATCGTTCGAACGAAGACGATGCGCGCAGCACATGTGCGGGTCGGACGGAGTCGGATCACAGCACACGGGGCGTCTGATTGGTTGCTTGGTTGGCCGGGCCCGCCCGTCGGTAGAGGGATCTGTCCACTCGTACTTGTTAAAGAAAGGCCAAAAAAGCAGAAATCCACAACTATCCATTCCTCTGCAGTCCACGCCGCGCCGGCGAAGGTCGCACTTAGGTAGACGCGTGACGTGACCATGTATTGGCCTTTTTGTTCTCTCTCTCTGTCTCTCTCCCTCTCACATACACAAGATGATGACGTGATGTGACGACGACGGCTGTAGTTGTGGTAGTTGTTGTTGCTGTAATGGAAGTATGGGGGTTCGTCAGGGTGTCGCGTCAGGGTCAAGTTCAAACTCTCGGGACGTGTCGTGAAGGAAGGCCGTCGTGGTTGTTCGTGGTCGTCGTCAAAAAATTGCCGGATGCGATGCTACTTCTGAACTGACGAAGGACAAGCAAGAAACGTAACCCCGCCTCTCGCCCGGCTACAGCTCCCCTGCCTACACGGCGAGTGTCGCTGACTGCGTTTTTGGTTGATGACCGATACCAAGTAATGATAGTAGTGGTAATAATAATAGTAGGAATAGTAGGAGGTAAACAAAAACTCGTTGCCATTAACTCTGCGATTGTTGTTGGACGTAATTCGTTCTCACGCTCGCGTATTATATATATATATATATATATATATATATTTATATATATATATATATATTATTTGGACCCAAAACGTCCTGCGGAATTACCCGTAACGATTTCTGAGTTTGAAATCTGCTTCTTGTTTTTTCCTACTGTTTTGCAGATTTATTGGTATAAGCCGATTTCTAGATAGACTAGTCTGTTGTAGTAGACTTGTGTTTAGAAAACGTATCAATCCTTGTAGATATTGTCCATACGCCCAGTTGTGTAATTAGCATGTAATGAGCCTGACTTCGGTGTAGAATCATGCTATATATAGGCTATCGGGACTTTGTCGCGACAGCAGCGCTTACGAGGCTGTCCGGAGCTAAACAATACTATCTTGCAAATAGACCTTTCACGTTTATTGTGCACGCGGCAGCTGCGGTAACAGCTTGCCGACGTTCCAGAACTGAACGCGGGACGAATCGCTGCTGAAACGACCGATGTTCAGCGTCAGTTGTCTGTTACATATAAGAGCGAGACTACATAGTCACTACTCGTCCACGAGCTTGCTTTTGTGTCCAGTCATTCAGGCGGTAATAATCATTCACTTACAAAGCTATGAAGGTGTAATCTAAGCGCGACAAGCCCGCGAACCCGCATCCGCATCCGGATACTGACATTTTCCTATAGAGTACAGCTGCTATACAGGCCTACCTGCAGCATATATACGACCATCACCACTCGATCGATGGAAGTAAACCTCACTTGCGTGTGTATATGTGTCTATGTGCACGTGAACGGGCGCACGTTTTAATGTCTATTTGTATGCCTGCCTGCCTGTTTCCCCTTTCAGGTCGATATGTATATATGTACGTGTAGTGTACACCGTAGTGGACGCATGCGAGCCTGGTTGACGGGTAGGACAGAGTTGTGGGGGACAGTTGTTGTTGTCGTTGTCGTCGGTCATCATCGCGTTTCGATGCTTGGAAGAACCAATCTCTCGTGTCGCAGCGCAGCGATAGGGGTTCTTCGTCGCGGTCGTCGTCGTCATTGGGGTAATGGGGGTAATGGTAGCTGCTGCTGCTGCGCCGGCGGCGGCGGGGGCGGCGACGGTGTTGGCTATTATGGCAATGCGAGCCGTAACAGTTATATTAACAGCGGCCAGTATGACCAGGACCACAGCGGCGAAACACGCCGCCTTCACGCCGCACGCGGATAAGAACCGTCCTTCTTGGGTAAGATCACGTTGGCGTGGCCTTGGCGGCACGCGTGCTACTGCGCGTGACCCCCGTTTGTTACAACGGTGCCAGCAGCAGCGGGGGCAGAAGCTGCAACAGCAGCTGCCGTCGCCGAGGAGACTTATCAGCTTGTTGCTATCGATGATGTTGTTGTTGTTTGGGGGTGTTGTGGCTCACCAACAGGCAGATCTGTTCTACTCGAACTGACAACGGGTAGTAACAACAATAGCCCAGTCAGACGTTGATTGTCGTAACTCGTCGACGATTCAGGGCTTTGTCGTCAGACACACACGCCGAGGAGAGACGCCGCGAGAAGAGCGGCACGGGGGGAGTCGGGTCGGAACAACACGCGTTGGGCGTGTATCCCGTTTTTGTTCACAACAATTTCACGACACCTCATGTCCTGCTGCTGCTGCTGCCGCTGGCCGGTAAACACCGCGAGTCTGCCTAAGGGGGAAGCACGCCTTGTCCGAGATTACAATTGATCGAACGACTGAGAGAGGGGGAGAGCCTCGTGCAGGCGATTCGCATGCTGTCCTCCGCAGGCTGAATACGTCATAGAGTGTGGGAGATGAAGGAGTTGATTATACCTCGACGGTCGTTTTGCAAGAATGAACCATCTGCACCTCACGCGCGGTGCCTTGCGTGAGGGACCGCGGGCCGTCGCTGTGGACTCGTGTTTGACGCGGATGTGTGTTGCTAGCCACCCATCCACCACATCTACCTACATAGCTCTGAACCGTCTCGGATCACCACGTAACGGTAACACCTCTTAGCGTGCTCTCATTGAGGAGGGAGGTAGTTGCATGCTGGTGCCGAAAACAGAAGATGACCCGTGGTGGCAAATGGCGTTGGCGACGATGACACATGGATAGTCCTCGTGTTCGAGTCGTACATAGCACATGGGCGAGCGGGCTTTAATTAGTGTTGCTGCTGCTTTTGCGACTCTGCAAGCCATCCGCTGTCTGATTGCACGTCGTACAACTCGCGAGTCGTCTCATTGTTCGTGGGGGTAGTAGTAGTAGTAGTAGAAGTAGCCACAGCAGTGGGGTTGTTGCAGCCGAGGTTCGCTCATTGAGGAGACTGCTGCTTTACACGTTGTGTGACGCACGGCCCGGCTTTATCAGCCATCATTGCCGTAACTATTGAAAAGCGGTCGAGTTGTTATATATATATGAGCATTGTGTGGGTATGTGTGCTGGGTATGTAAGGTCCTTATGTCTGTTGTAGAAATGGTGGTCGTGCTCAGTTATCGTGAGGGCGAGATGAGCGTCCATAGGCTCTTCTGCAAAAGCCTTATTTTTATAAGTTTTTATTCTACCATTTAAGCAGCAGCATCATTACAGCCATCACGACGACGTCGCTGAGGATACTGAGTCATTTCGGCGGGCCGTACGGGTATAAAGAGGCTTTTGTTGTTGTTGTCGTCGTCGTCGTTGTCGTCGTCGTCATCATCATCCTCATCGTTACTGCTGTCCTCGTAGTAGCGGCTACGACAGCACCGACAGTGGCGACCTGGATGTTTTCACTTGGCCTTTGTCCAAAGGGGCTCAAAGAAGGCTGCTGGTCGTCCTTCCGTCCTCCTACTCTGCTGTCTCGGAACGGCGACTGTGCTGGCGACGGCTACAGGGGCGGACGCGAATGTGCGCCGTGGACGGGACGCCGGTCGTCGCGAGGTAGTGCTCTGAGGGCCTCGTTCGGACGACTGCCCCACATCGTGCCGCCTTTCTCCCCACCCCCAGCTGTTTACCGCGTTAGGAGGAACCGACTCCCCATCTCGACGCTGGCCTCTGAGCAAACGGATGATCCAGCGTTCGGGGTCGGTGGGTCCGTCGGTTAGACGGACGGACGGGCGGACGGTCGGTCTTGTATTCGACGTTTGCCGCCTCCTTTGGAGTTCGGCTGCGGCGGGCTGAGTCCATAGCTTCCGTCCACTGACCACTTTCGCTACTGCGCGGCCCGGCTACCACCTGACCAGCAAGTTCCTTGACTCTATCACCGGTGTTGTACCGTTGTATGCGCGTGAGTGTTGGGCTGAATTGCTGTCTCATCTATGGGGGTACCCATGGGGACGTTCTCTTGGGCATATATATATATATATATATATATATATATATATGGGTAGCCTTTCGAATGGTGTTGCCTCTTTTGTCGCTTACGTTATATACCGCAAGGCTCACCTGCACGGTCATTTTGTGACGTGATTGTATCGGTGGTTGTGGGGCCTGGTATGTTGTGGCATTGAGACTTAGAAAACGACGACAGCAAGCACATATAAGTGGAGGATTTATTTCCCACTTCATCTTCTTCTTCTACAACGACAAGTCGGGAATTGGGGGATCAATGGATCTACACCGAACCCTTCTTTGGCTGGTCTCACCCCCCACCCCCGCCCAAGACGCGAAAAGGGTGTGAAGGGGTTGTGGCTGGCTGGATCATGGTAGGGGGGGGGGTTTCCACCAGATTCCGCGGCTCCTGCAAACAGTGCGACCTCCGGCGTCTCGTCTTGGAGCTCCGTTGCGAGGACGGACGAAAAAGAAGACGAAGAATACGACGAAGAAAAAGAGACGAAGTAACCTAGAAGATGAAGACGCAGAGAGCCTAGAGCTGCCTCCGCTGTCGCAGAGTCCAAACTCCTTTGCAGCCCGTCGATGTCTCTCGTTCACGACGACGACGACGACGACATGGCAGAATGGGCTCCGGCCAGGAAAAGGAACGAGCCGAAGAGGAAGAAGAAGAAGAGGAGGCAGATAGGCCCGACCGCCACAGAAGAAGTCTGGCTGCGCCACCGCCGAAACGCTCCTAACTGCTAGCAGCACCTTCCCTTCTTGGCCCGAGCCGGAGTCTGCGCCCGGCGCCAGACAACCCAACCAACCCGCCCACTCACCGACTCGCCAATGGGGGCGCGGGTATATTGTCTGCCACAGTTTCCCCGAAATGGCAGCAGCGCTCTTTGCCACTACCGTGGCCGTCGTCGTCGTCCTCGCCGAGACAGCCGAGGACGTAGACGACGACGACGACGACGATGACTACCCCTCAACTGGGGAACTGCAGGGGACGCGCCGAGTCACTGCCAGACACTGTGCAGCTGGGGGGGCAAGGGGCGCGAGCAGTACTCGGCTTCACTCTGGCCTTCGAGTGTCTGCTGCTACGGCGGCGGGGCGGCGGTGGCACCAGCAGGCGGCGCCCCGACTCCGCCCCCCACTGCTGCCACCACGACCACTTTGGCTCGAGTCGGGGATTCGGCAGCGGCGGTGGCGGCGTTTGAGAACGGCGGTGGGAAACCGGGAGGCATCCGGGGAGTGGGTGTTCCTCGCGCGCCTCGGTCCCTAGCCTCATACCCATCTCTGCCAATCGCTCCCGCTGTCTATGTAATCGTCCCCTGGCTGGGATCGTAGTATCTGTCCGTCGGTCGGTCGGTTGGTTGGTTGGTTGGTCGGACGTCCCGCCGATGTCCACACGCTGCCCACACGATCCCTATCCCATATCTTGCCCCGCTATCCCAAGCAGCCTTGCCCTTCTTCCCCAACGACCCCAACTTACCCCAAGCCCAATTGAATCGAGCCGGTCGGCGTCGGACTCGGCAACTGTGTCAAGGTCGTCGCAGGATTCAAAGGGGTCAATGTCCTCCTTTTCGCTGGCGCCTTTCGACCAAGGCTACGCCACCTAACTCCACTATCTCAGTCCAGGTCATGATCGTCCCAGGTACTACAGGTACAGCATGAGTCCGAATGAACTTTCAAGGTGCGACTCGGTGGTTGGTGTGATCTATTCAGGAATAGCAAATCAACGATGTCAGCAGTGACGATGACAACAATAACAACATGCAGATTTAAACATGCAGTCCAATGTTGCAATTGTTGCAACCGATGTTCGATAAAGCAAACAGCCATAACTGACTGCTACCTAATGCTCATTTTGTTTTCCTCTTACCTTTTCTTCTACACGAAATTCATACTACATATGATCGAGCGTTTCCATTTACGAAATGCATCTTGCACTGACTAAATTTTTAACTTGTCTCAAATGCGGTCAGTGGTATTGTGAGCATCACATTCTGTTACGGTGTACACTCCGTCTCTGACTCTTCTCGCTCTGATCGAGTCGGGATCGATTCAAATGCCATTTATTATTGTGGTACCGTCAACCTACAGACTGGGGTGGTGAGTGAGAAACTGGAGGCTGGGTTCTGTGTACGTCTGTAGTCTCATGTCGACTGTTAGCTGGATGTCGTTGAGTTGCGTCTCACCTAGTCATCATTCACATCGCCATTTCATATTTTGGTCTATATATTGAGCCAGTTGAGTAGATAATCTGTTTGCAACGGTATATGTACATTTAATTAACAAATGTACTCTATGTCTTACTCTCAACGCAAACGAGCGTTTTTCGCCTACTCTATCGCCTACACCTACACACACACACACACGTACACCCGTATCCACGTAGTTAGGACGACTGCTGACAAAACGTTGATGAGAAATTCCTGTCGTAGGCGAGGAGTCGCTTAACTTTTCGATGCGTTCAAGCCGCAGCAACGATGCTGCGCCTGTTGGTAGTAGTGGCGGCGGCGCCCACGGTGGTTCAGGATGGATGGCGGCGTTGGTTGGCGAGCGATTCGTTCCTTCTTTGCATTTAGATTGAGACGAGGAGGGCGGGTGCGGCGCGGACCCAGGCGGCCAGGAGTAGTCGCCCTGACGCGGCAGGCAGGCTGTGAGCCGTCACTCAGTCAGTCGGACCGCTGGTGGAGTTTTCTGCTGTCAGGTCGATGTTGGTATTGTAATTGCCCCGACCAAAGTGTAACGCGAAGCTGGGTGGGAAAATGTATCGTGTGTTATACCGAAGAAAATGCAGCTGCTGCTGCTGCTGCTACTGTCGCTGCTAGCGATGACGACGACGACGACGACGATGGAAAAGAAGATGAACATAAAGGAAAAAGAATAATAATCAGCAGATGAAGATGGTAATAACGTTGATGAAGATCGTGATTATCGTAATGGTGGTGGTGGAGGAGGATGTCTGCTGTGGTTTGGTTAACCTGTACTGTGGCTGTTTGTTTAGTGTGACGGACTCGCTTTCTTTTCTGTTGCGCAGCTGCTGCTAGTCTGCTAGCAAAGTCCATCTGTTTGAGTCGAATGTTGTCTGTTTACTTTTGAGAGTTGCCCATTCGAATAGACCGCTGCTCGATGGAGACACGGGTGATGTGCCTTTTTTTTCGAGTCGTTTGGACTGTGACGTACAGTTATGTATAAAAACACAAAAAAAACTAAGCATTGCGGTTAATATCAATAAGTTGAGACTATATATATATATATATATATATATATATATATAATATGACGGAGCACCGGTGTCGCAGCTGCCTAATTATCACTGAAGCCAGACGACGCAACAGAGTCTGGCGACGGTCTCTCCAAGCGCGTTGGCGCAATTTAGAATAATGGCATTACGAATGGTTTTTCGTAGACGCACGCGTGTATCCGCGAATGAAAGACGATGCCGCCCGCCTTGAGATGTTTTCCAGCTGCCAGTGGCCGGTCCAATTTCCCTTCTCTCTGATTCGTTGTTGTTGTTGTTGTTGTCGTCGTCGTTGTCATTGTTTTTGTTGTCATTGTTGTTGTTGCTGTCATTGTCGTTATTGCTGCTGTTGTTATTTTCGTTGTTTGGAGGTCGTTCGTGTCGGCTTCGATGGTGTTTTGTTCGCCGCCGTGACCGCCGTCTCGAGTGGGTTCTTTTAGCGGAAGAAAAATCCGTGGCGGCAGCAGCAGCATCAGATGATAATAGTGGTCCGATCCGACCTGTGACGTCGGAGACGAAGAGGACACACGGACGGACAGACAGACAGACATAGACATACAGAGAGAAATAGGAGGCAAATAGAGAGAGCCAAAACTCTCCATAGTGTGCGGAGTGTGCCCTCGTGTTTCTGTGAAAGGCCCCCGTTGTGGAGTAACCTGAGCAGCCGTCTGAGTGATGCGACTAGATGGAGTTTGTGCCTATGCCGACTCCCGAATTGTGCCGCGCTCGCCGCAGCTGGTGAAGGTAGCAACAGCGACAAATCGTCCCAGCGATTCGAATGCGGAAACAGTTCGAAAGTTCGAATTTCAACCACTTTTTGCAGTTACTGTGAACGAAACGCGACGAAACAACGCTTACTTAGCTTCCGACCCTGCCACGTATGGGGGCGCTGTACTAGAACTATGATTGCGCACTTGTCATCTGTTTGGCGTCTGCACTACTAGTGCTGAATGCCGCAAGCGCCACAAGAATACTTGTGCTGTTTTCGTACTCTGGATTGAAGTGATTCTTTTGCAGGCGATGACCACCAAGTCAGGGATGATTAACGATACGCAATACGGCCTGGGTTTCATGGCTCCATTTTCCTTATTGTTGTTGCTGTTGTTGTTGTTGCTGCTGGCTTCATGTTGTTGCTGCTGCTGTGATTGTTGTTTCTGTTGTTGCTGGTACTCTCAGAGCCGCTTTCCGCGCTTTGATATCATACAGTTGATATCAACGATTTGAGCATGACTTGCTCACACACACACACACCCAACATTAGGCGTGCGAGAAGTAGGAGAGTACGGACGGAGGAGGGACTTAAGCCGTACAAAAGACGAAAGTTCTGCACGTGCACGTACCTCAACTCGCACGTAGTAGGGATCTGTGGGCGACCAGGCCTACGTCTGCTGTGATGCTGGTGGAAAGTGCTGGTGGTGGTGGTGGTGATAGTAATGCTGATAGGACTGGCCTGTATGATTGCCGTGGCGGTTGACGTGAACGGGCTGTCTGTAAATCCAGCTGGCTCGATCGATTGCCACAGCGCGAACGGATCCCGCCGCGTCAGGATACCAGGATACCAGGCCCGACACCGTTATGCGTAGGCAGGTCTGTGCCACATCAGCCGGATGCACCGGGACGGCCGAAATGCGCTTGTTGTTGTGGCCACCTGGCAACCGCGTCTGCAGGTAGCGAGCTTCCTCTCCTCAACAACAACAACAGCAACAACAATAGCAACAACAACAACGGACAGGGTGTTTGCTGATCGGTGAAATTGCCGCCTCTGCTTCTGTTCCTTCGACCACTGCTGCTGCTGTTGCTACTACTATGACTACTACTACTTCTGCTGAGGCTTGTACCGTCGTGGCCGGGCGATCCCCGACGCCCTCACCGTCCTCATTTATTACGGCCGGTGGCTTCGAGTACGGTTAGGTCGGTGGGCAAGTCGTTGTTCTTGCTGCTGCTGCTGTTGTTGTTGTTGCGGCTGTTGTTGCTGCTGTTATTGTTGCGGCTGTTGCTGCTGTTGTTGTCCTTGTTGTTGCGGTTGTTGCTGTTATTGTTGTGGTTGCTGATGCTCCTGCTGTTGTTGTTGTTCGAATCGTTCGGTTCATACACAGAAGAAGCGGCAGGCAACAGCGTCCTGCACTATATTGGGTTTATTGCTGATGCACCTGCTGGTGTTATGCTGTGCTCGGGGCTAGGTTCGGAGCTGGGCTGCTTTTTGCCTCTGACGTGTACAAATTGCTCCGCTGGGCCGACCGAGATGGCAGGGCGAGGTGGAGCAGAAAAGGCAAGACAAGAGGATGAAGAAGAGGAACAAAAAAGAAAGGAAGAACAAGAAAGAAAAGGGAGAGCAATAAGCAGAATTGGCATTGCACCCTCTCGTCGCCTCTCGCTTGTTTTGGCAATTTTGAAGTGAATCCTGCCGTGACGGGCGGGCTGCTGCGTTTGCTTTTGCTCCCGGCAACGCCATGTTAAGTTTGCCGCCCCTAACGCTGCCAGTGAACGTGAAAATGATCGTACTATTCGTAATAATAATAGTAATAATACTGCTACTTGTAATAATAGGAAGAGTAATCATCTACTAAGTCTAAGTTATTGTAATGGTAGAAGTAGTAGTAGTATTATTATTATATAGTGGTTTATATGGTATATACTAATAGTAGTTAGTTGAATAGTGGTCGTTTGTGTGGAACGAGTTCTTCAACAGTGTGAGGCCCATTGCCCCAGGTGGCGGTGCGACTCTCAGCGGAGCAGCCTATCGACCCGCTCAGCCGCCGAACGACAGAATAGCTTCTTGGCTGCGCCGAACAAGTACCCAGCTTTGCGTCTAACTCGTTTAGGAGCTCGACCGTCATTGATAGCTAACTATAGTCAAGATGTACATGTACTTATTGTGTGTATATATATATATATATATATATTAGGGTTGACCAATTGACTATCGTATCGTTTGTCGGTTATTTGCCGCTGACTTACATTTGCTTTTCGTCCCTTGATTTCTTTGGATGGTAATGTTTTTTTCTGTTCGTTTGTTGTGTTTGATGTTCTTGCCGCGTAAGCGGCATTGTCAGTAAGCGTTATTTCTACCGTAGACTGCAGTGCAGTAACAATCAACCGACACAGTTAGTCACGGACGAGCTGAGCTTACCGCAAGCCTACCGTCAATATTCGGTTAGGAATGGTGGTTCTCATCACATGCATGAATCGATATTGAGGTCGAAGAAGTTTCCGCAGCTTCCGACGAAACAAAAACTCGACAAGCGTTGCGCCTATTGCGTTTCGACAACTCCGCTAGCGGCAAGCCTCCTGTACCTAACATCGACGAGAACATTTTGCATCAGTCTCATTTAGATGTGTCTTATCTTACGCCAATGTTGATATAGTGTTATCTGTCTCAATTTCGGTGTAGTTTTATATTTTTCACTACCTCTCTATGTTTAGTGGTTACGCACAAACTAAGTAGTGTATATATATATATATATATATATGTGTGTAACGGGGGGTTACTACTGAGAATGTTTCCCGTTGCACAAAGAATGATGGTTGGGAGGGGTTCGAGTTACACAAAGGAAAAGATTAGCGTCATTGTTATTGTTGTTGTTGCTGCTGCTGCACTATGGCCGTTTGCTAATGGTTATAAAGTTTTGGTCGTTGTTGTTGTCGTCGTCGTCACTGTTAATAATAATGATGGTAGACTGCTCTTGTTATTTTCGTCACTGTTGGTGCTATTGTTGGTCTCCTGGCTGTTGTTGTTGTCGTCGTTATTTTAGTTGAAACGTTGAACCTCTTGTTGTTACTGTCGTTAAATTTGTTGTCATTGTTATTTCTGTTGTTGTACTTATTATTGCTGCTGTTTCTGTTGTTGCTGCTGCCACCAATGTTGTTTTTCGTATCGTTGCTATTGTTGCTACTACGGTTGTTGTTATTGTTGTTGCTACTGGGATTACCATACGATTGTGTCGCCCAGTGTTAGTGATTGACGCATATCGTAGATAGAGATAAAGCGGTAAAGAGCGACAGAGAGATAGAGAGCGAAAGAAGTACAGAACACCATAATCGTCGGTACAAGGCGATGATCGGAGGCATTTGTTGTTGTTGTTGTTGTTGCTGCCGCTATTGTTGTTGCTATTGCTGCTGCTGCTGTTTTGAGCGTTGTTGTTTGCAAAAGGCGCAACTAGCTCTCTGCAGGCTGCACAATGGCGCGTCACCTTTGAATAAAACGAACGATGACAATAACAACAACAACAACAACAATCAGAACCACTTGCGTATTGCGGCCCACGTCCTTTCCCATCTACAATCAGAGTAGGTAGTTCGTTTATTTGAACCTTGCTTTGCTGCGGTCTGCGGAGTTGCTGCTCTCGCTGCTGCTGCTGCTGCCGTTCTCATTGTTGTTGCTGCTGTTGTTGTTATTAATGTTGCTGTTGTTGTTGTTGTTGTTGTTGTTGTTGTCGACGTCGTCGTCGTTGTTGCTGGTGCTGCTACTGCTGAAGCGGCAGTAGTTTCTCACTGCTACCTGAAACTGTCCGGATGAAATACTAGCCCTAGTCTCTGTAAGGCGACCCTTGCTTTTCATGGAACGAGGAACGACTGAGTCTCGTGCTCGCCGAGAGACAGCGAGAGGAAGCGAGAGAGATAGAGAGCAGAGTAAACAGCAAGCAACCAAGTCGTCCTGGCCATGGGCGTCGAGGTCGTCATTGTTATTGTTATTTTCGTTGTTGTTGTTGTTGTTGTCGTCGTCGCCGTCGTCATTATTGTTGTTGTTGTCGTCGTCAGCGTTCCCTTCGTCTTCATCACGCTCGCTTGGTTGTGTAGCCTATAGAGATAGTTCGTGGTAGTAGTGGTGACGCTGCTGCTGAAGCTGCTCGTACTGTCGTTGTATTACGGTCTGCCGCGACTCTGACGACGACGACGTCAAATGTCGCCGTAGGCCATGCCGTTCTCTTGGTCTCGGGCGCCATTCCGCTTTTTTGCCAGTGCCCCCCCCCCCGTCTCCCCATCTCCCTCCATTTCTCTCCTCCTTTTATAAGTCACTCTCTCTGGCTCGACTTTTTTCCCTCGCCAGGCTCCCTGTCTCGCTAACAATGGGGTTTAGAAAGAGGGGGCAGTAGAATTTCCCCTTTTTCTATCTGTCTGTCTCTCTGTGTGTGTGCATCTATGGTTATAGTTCTCTCTTTCCCCTCTCCTCCTCATCGCCCGCTTCCTGTAGTTTGCTCAGGAGTTCCTGAGTTGTTTTTCAGCTTGCGTTGGTCCACTATAGCAACGGTGGCGGTGGCGCTGCAACACCGAGGGAAAAGGGAAAAGAGGAGGGGGAGCCGAAAGAAAAAAATAGAAGACAAAGCAAAAGAAGCCAAATAGAGGAATGAGCAGCAGCAGCAGGTTCAACCTCAAATGAGCAGAACAGCCCCATCCTGGAGAAGTAGTTTGCCGGACTGACGGGCGGACGAACGAACGGACAGACGCTTGGACGACGGACACAGCTCTATGAGTGCACACGGTGCAAACGGTGCTACGATCATCCTTGCACTTCACTTCACTTGCACTACCCCCCCCCCCCCCAGGTATCGTACCTCGTATGCGGGGCTCTTCTTGGGCTAGTGAAGTACAAGAATTCTTCTTCTCGTAGCAGCCTCGGCATGCAGTGGTTGCTACTGCTGCTATGGCGGCTACTGTTCGCGTGCTGTCCGTTGTGTGTTTGCGTCGTTCATCGCTAAATGCGTGCGAGCGATATCAAGTGGACGACTGACCGACTGTTTGTCTGTCTATATATATATATAACCATTACTTGTCTCAAATCTCTATCTATATATATATATATATAGGGAGATTAACTTATTGTGCAATTATGAGGATGAAACATTCTTCATTATGACAATAACGTACAGCAATAACGACCAGGCATAAAATCAAATAGAGACGAGAGCGCAAACGAGAAGAAAATGCCCTAAACACGAAGCGTGCTCGCGCATTTGTAATGAAAAAACCATACTGCTATTGTTGATGTTGTTGTTCTTAATGGTTATTGTTGTTGCTGTTGCTATTGTTGTTGTTGTTGCCGCTGTCATTGTTGTTGTTGTTGTCGACGACGACTACTTTGCGGTCTTGATCATCGGCCGTTCGGCTGAAGGGAGCGAGGCTTCAGTGACTGCTGGTGAAGAAACACTTGTTTCGCGTTTGCCCGAGGCTGGAGTAGCGGCTGGCCCGGCCCGTAGGAGACTAAGCGAGGCTTGCGAGCATTATTCTGCGCAAGCCAACAACGCCATCGTCATGACGACAACAACGTCCAGCAACGTTGGCAGCCTATTCTGTGTGTTGTGTGCAATTGCTTCTGCTGCTGCCGCTATACTCACTCCTCCGCTCATATTCCTCCTACGGATTCGTCACCACAATTGTCTGTCGTCGATATTCGTCTTCTGTCGTTACCTCCACCTATCTGTGTGCAGGGGTGCCGCTAACGCCATCAATTTTCATCCTTCCGCTCCGGCAGCCCTTTATCAGCATCATCACCATCATCCGTGACTGTCTTCGTCTTCGCTATATTGCTTCGCTCGCTGTTCACGCTCCACGCGCTATTCAGCGTATTTGGCGGCATTCTGTATGCGTGGCTCGTTGCTCTGTTCTCGCTTCCTTTCAACGGTGAATAAATACCCCTTCGTGTTGAGTGACAGACAGATCAATCAGATGAGAGTGCAAATGCTGAAACTGGAAACGAAATAGCATACATATATATATATATATATATATATATATATTATGCCCACGGCGATCGTGGAGCCCAGGAGACCGTAGAGTTTGAGACTCCGTTACCTCCCTTCCTCTCCTTCTGTTCGTCTGTGTACTTCTGAGAGTTGTCCACACCCGACGCCAGAGCATGGATCTCCAACTGACTAAAGACGGTTTAAACACACACTCATATAATTATTCACCGTCACGTTTCATTTGAGTTTCACTTCATTTCGTGGTCGTTGTGACGCAGGAACATCACGTGAACACAGCACGTGTACATCACTTGCAGACACGTAACTTCTGTGACGTCTGTGTGAAGGTCAACATTTTGTGTTGGTCTTCTGTACTAATATCCCAAATGTTATTGTTGCTGTTGTTGTTGTGGTTACCGCGCTGATAATTCTGAGTGGCTGGCATGGCTGCCTGTATCGGCCGAGCGCACAAATGATGGTCCCCTTCGTCTGCCCAATTTATCGCTGGTGGCCTGTGGCCAAATGTCCTTTTTTTGGCACAACTCGCAGAAACGGGCGCACGGCCGACGCTTGCTTCCAAATCGTTGGACGATATGGCAGTAATAATAACAATAATTATAATGATAAGTCGTCGACGGACAAAACATCGGATAGTCTCCTCTTCGCCATACATGACTTAGCCAAGGTTAGAGGTAGCCAACTGCAGGGTGCAAGGGGGCGGGGGTATGTTATTAATTGTTTTTTCAAATTTTTGATTTAGGTTGTAACCGCGCAGAATACGTCTAGAAAGGCTGTGTTCATGGGAGACCAAGTTGGTCGTGTTATATCTTGGTGCGAGAGTGAACAACGTTGGCGGAAAGGAATATTGGCCAGAGTTAGATCTTGTTGTTGTTGTATTTTTCAAGTCATAACAAAGTTGGTTTTTTTAAACGAACAATCAATTTATTTAGTAGGTCTATTGCTCATCCGCTTATGATACCACGATTTTCGTATTTGCAATATATATGTATATATATATATATATATATATACGTGTTGACATGCGGTTCAGCATGACGGTACAGACATTTTTCGGCGGTTGAGTCTCTCCTCCGCGTTCAACTTTGTGCGCCCATAGTTGTGCGCTATTTATCTTAGCCCGGGCGGCGGGCCGGCCGGCCATGTATTTATTGCACGTCGTGGACATGACGTCGATACGCCGACGATATGCTGTCGGTGACGCTCGGCGCAATTATCATCGGCACCAGGAGAGTGTACTACGCGTGTCCGTGACGCCGCCCCTGTAATCGGGTTGTCGGTAGCCCGAACTGGCTAGCTGGCTTGCTTTCTGACTGACTAAGCAAAAACTATATAGATGGATGAAAAGGAACAAACACACGATCGTCGCGGCCAGATCATGGCGGCCCCGTACAGTGGCGAGTGCAATTTCCAGAGGGTGGCCACCCGTCTAGCAGACAGTAAGGTGCAGCAGCAGCATCGTTTGCCCTGTCTCACAAATATATCTGTATAACTATATAACTAACCGAGCAAGATGGCTTAGTGGCAAAAGCCTTTGCCCTGCATTCGGGAGGGTTGCCTGGGTTGGAGGCCCAGACCGACCACTCCTAAATTGGTTTTCATGGTTTCCAATTGAAACAAGGTGAATGCCGGAGTGGACGACTAAAAATCGACCATGATCAACAACAGCAACAAAAAAACGGGCAGCACAGATGTCTCAATAAAAAGAGATGGTGCATTACCATTCGCCTCCATTAAGTTAGGTTAAGAGTCAACCGACCGACCGACATGTACATCGAGACATTACCTTCGGAATGACTTGCTAAACGAAGAAATTAGTCATCACGCATCCTCATCACATCTGGCCGGGCTGACCGCATCACAGTAGACGACACACTTAACAGACTAACCACCCACACCAATCGTCGACCAACTCTACACAGGGTGGGTGGGTGGCTGTTGGTGTGGTGTATGAATTGTTCTGCTGCTGCACTTCAGGGCACTTTCTTGATGTGGTTCTCGATTCGCTCGGATCATCATCATATAGATGGACGGTCTGTCGCTCGTGCTAATCGTATGTGTGCATATCCATATATATATATATATATATATATATATATATATATATATATATTTATAGTGGGTGAGATGAGATGCACCGACACGAGTTGCATAGGCATTCGCGTTTGGCCGCTATCGATCTATGGGCGTTCGTGTCGTCGTTGTTGCATTGACTAGTAGTTGTAGTAGTTCTTTTAGTTTTCGTGTCGATCCTCAACGACGTCAACGACGGGCGCGCTTGCTGCCGTGTTTTCGACGGCTCATTAAGGCTAGTATGTACTACGCCCACCACTAGTCAGTGTGTCTGTCCAAGAAGCAACGAGTGGTCCAACTCTTACCATCTCTTGTATGTAGTGTTCTTTTCGTGTGAGACTCATGCGGCATGATATATATATATATCAGTTTGCTGGAACAAACTTATCAGACATTCGACGCGGTCAATTGATTTTTGTGCTATAGGACATTGAGTGGTCGGCATTTTTTCAGTGATGATAGTTTGTTGGTGCTATTTTCAACTACTACGAATATCGATAGGAATGGTATGGTTAATAAGTATATATATATATATATATATATATATATATATATATATATATATATATATATATATAGACTTAGCCTTTCGAGGTTTCGGAGACGAAGTCCCAAAGGCTGAAGGCGCCGAAAGACCTGAGGGAAAAGAAAAGATGTAATCGCTTTGCCCAACTAAGTGGGTCGAGATCGGTTTTGTCTGACTAGCCGGCTGAGAAGTGTGGCCACCTCGCCATCACCGTCATTGAGGGCCATATAAGTAATATTGCAGATGTAGTATATAATTAATTTGCTAGTAATTGTGAGACTGGCCACAGATTAATAATAATAATAAGAAGAAATAATAATAAGAATAAATTAAACCGTTGGTCAACAAACAAAAATATTAGTATTATTATAGTATTATTTTATTATTCGACAACTATTACTAGAGCTGGTAGTGTACTGTTACTACTGTTTCAACACAGCTATGTATGACTCTAGCTGCCAGTTACAAAGCTCGAAGTCAGCCGTTTCCAGTTAGTCAGTCGGCCGATCGGCCCGGCGGGCCGAGGCGGTCTCGCATGGAGCTTCTGTTCTCGGCCAGGTGCGCCCCCCCCCCTCCCACTTAGCCTACGTGCTACCTGTCTGTTTATACATGTGTGTCTGTCTGGTCGGATGCATGCGTGCACCTCTCCGCTCCCGGCCGCCTCCCTCCCTCCCTCCCCTCACCCACCCCCACCCCGGCCGGTCATTGTTCGTAGATTCGTTCTTCCATTCAGCTGTCCATGACTGCTACTGCTGTCTGCTGCTGCTGCTGCCGCCGCCGCATCAAGCCACCCAGCCTGACGGATCTGTCCGTCTGTCTGTTCATCCGTCGTCCATCAACAACGTAGGAGGTATTC
This sequence comes from Dermanyssus gallinae, assembly GCA_003439945.1. Classification (NCBI taxonomy): domain Eukaryota; kingdom Metazoa; phylum Arthropoda; class Arachnida; order Mesostigmata; family Dermanyssidae; genus Dermanyssus; species Dermanyssus gallinae. The sequence continues at coordinate 130,370 of QVRM01006562.1, read as the reverse complement.
AAGCAGTACGCAGGACGAGGCTCTTTAGCTCAACAGCAGCAGCAGCAGCGGCATAGGCAGCCTCAACAGCGGCTGTAGCAGCTCAACAGCGGCATAGGCAGCCTCAGCAGCTCAACAGCGGCACCACCACCACCACCATCAGCAATAGCCTCAGACGGCGGGCGGGCGCCCGCTCGCCAGGCAAGACGTATAACTGAGTAGTAGTGGGCAAGCAAACACACCCAGGCAAGCCAGCAGCAAGCTGACGACGTATAACTGAGTAGTAGTGGGCAAGCCAGCAAGCTGCTGCTGCTGTTGTCAGTCTTCGACCGTTAGCGATCGACCGACCGCCAACTAGGGATAGAGATCGAGCCAGCATGGTCGAGTCTTGTCATGTAATGTAGGTGGTAGTAGTAGTAGTAGTAGTAGTAGCCGTAGTAGGGGTGGTGGTTTTGGTAAGGCCGCCGCCGCCGCCGCGGATGCTGACGGGGCGGCATCGGGCGCTTGGGCGGGCGGCGGTTGGGTGGTGGTGGTGGTGGTGGCGGTGAGGGCCGCCCTTCGTCTCCACGAGCGGGGTGCAACGACCCAATGAGTGAGCGAACGGGCGGGTGGCTGGACGATGATGGTGATGATGATGATGATGAAGTCGATGATGGTGGTGGTGGTGGCGGTGATAAAACGACTCTGCTACAGTACGCGTGTAGTACCCAACCTAGCACCAGAGGATTGACTACTGGTGCTGCTGCCGCTGCTGCTGCTGATACGAGCCAGCCAGCCACACCACCGTTAGCATCGTCGCTGCTATCGAACGGAACTTAGCGAACTCTTGCAGAGGGCGAGCAGGAGAGAGAGAGGGGGGGGGAGTGTGGGGAGAGAGCGAAGGCGAGAGAGATGGAGAGGAGAGTTCCTCGTCCTCGAACACAGCCCCTCATCGTGCTCCAGGAACTCCAAGATGTTCACCACCACCACCTTCAACTACAATCGGGATAAGAACAGCAGAAACAACAACAACAACAATAGGCGCCTACCGAAGCGGGCATATCTCGCCCAGTCTGGCCGCCCAGTCTGCTCAGTGTGGTTTGAGTTTGCCTCTCTCGCTCGCTCGTTCGTTCGCCTCACCCAGACTTTCGCCTCGACTCGCTGTGCTGGCCAAACGATCTCGGCATACGTGACGGATATATGAGCGCACATATGTCTGTATATACATGTGCGTCTGTTCGTATGTACGTATACATGCATGTATGTTTCTCTGTCTGTCTGTCTGTGGGTATGTTGGAGAGAGTGTATGTGGACGCCCTATAGTCATATAAAGGGGAAGCGTCAAGCGTAACCCGCTGCTGCCGCTGAAGAAGTCGGTCAAACAGTTCGCCGAACGCCGGGCTGCGCACTCACATACGATTATGGTTATTGTTATTTGTTTACCCTGATGATGATGGTGATGACATGGCGATGATGGTAGTGCGCGCTTATATTCGACGGCAAACAGGGCTTAGTGCATGAAGTAAATTCAATGCCGAAAATGAATGCCTGAGTACCTACGGGCAATACGGGGTCAGGCGTTTCAAATCTTTTTGTGTGCGTTTCTTTCTTTCTTGATCTCCTCGTTTAGACTTTGGGGCGACTGTAAAGTGGGCGGGCGAATGCCTAAGTCGGTAGCGGGCTACGAATAACTAGAAACACTAGGCTATCCAACGAGGTAACTACTCACTGAGAAGTTCAGTGGGTAACCAGAACCATAGGAAGAGAGACAGGACCGGTTGAAACTGCCTCTTCGTGTGGTGGCTTTATGAGGCTAGGTGCTTTTCTCTCGGCACCTTATATATATATATATATATATATATAAAGAGAGAGGGGGAGGGAGAGAAAGATATTCGTAATGTCGGAAAGCGCATCATGGAACACTAGCGTGGCAGATAACGTTACCCCTAACCGTAGTAGAAGTAGTAGTAGTCATAGACAAACGTCATTTAACGGCGTTTTCTTGCTCGAATACGGGAGGAATATTCAGATAATAGTGCTCGCAGGCTGGTGTGTGGCGATTCAGCAAGCTTAAGGCTTAATTACTTGACGGCCGTCAGAACGTCGCAATTCGTTCGGGGGCACACACAAGCAGCGGGGACAGCCAGATGCGGGGTTCTGTGGCGGGGTGAAATGCGCACAACAAGCGTGCCGGGTTCCCGAACCGCGGGGTGGGGGGGGGGGGTGCATTGAATGTGGATGAGAACGACTGAGAAGTCACCGCGATACCATTGGCGGCACCAGCACTTTACTAGCGCGCGTTGCCACTAGGAAACTTTAAGAAAAACGGTCTGATTTCGTTGGTTTCGCTAACGAGCGATAAGCAAACAGCAACAGCAGTAGGCAGACCATCATCATCGTCTTCGTCGTCGTCGTCGTTGCCTGTCTGAAATCCGGGAGAGATTACGACGTGCTGTTGTTGTTGCTGCTGCTGCCGTTGCTATACTTGTTAGGGGCAGTTGCTCATTGTTGATTGATCAGCATTAGAACGATGCTTACTATTATATTACGAAATTAAGTTGCATACTCGTTTTGTGTGGTCCGGATGATGTACTTATCTGAGGTTGCTGCTCATAAATTGGAAGATCTCGTTTCGCTGCTGTTGATTGCTGCATAGTTACTAATTACGACTACGAACAGACAGGAACGGCAGCAAATGCTACAAACTAAGGACAGAATAAAAAATATACGCTTTTTTTGTTACGCTTGTTGGAGAAATGTTTGTTGTTGAAATGAGCAATTTGTGTTTGAAACACACAAATATATATATATATATATATATATATATAGGCAAGACGTTTCTTATTAGTTTGTTTTGATCATTTTCGATCACACGACGACGTCAGCCCATCGTGGCCCATGTAGTTTCTGTGCTAGGTTATCACAGCATGCTGGTGCGTGCGTCGTGGTCATTCCAAGCATTCGTTGTAATTAAAAGGCCCTGAACATGAAAGCAGGCAACATTTCCCAACTCAATGTTTTCGAAAAAGTTCCACCACAAGCAATTGGCGCGGAACAATTAGCTTCATCTCACCTACTGGCGTATCGAATACGACAATATCGGAAAATCTGTTCATCTCTCTACTCTCTAAAGTTATTACCAAAGATGCCGGGGGTAATGTTGGGGATATAAGCCAAGGAAATGGGGGGGCGGGGGGGGCGGGGAACACACCGTGAAGGGGGACGCGTCATAAACGACAATATAGATAGCAACCAACGACACAGTAGCGATAGTTACCACCAGTATTAGCAACAACACCATCACCACTACCACCGGCACAACCAAAAAGGCTAATGCCTCCTGGGTTGCTGTCGACGGATTCCACCGACGGACTACTAGCTACATCTAACAACTAGACAGCTCGCTGCGCCTGCGCGGGACGACGATATGGAAGTTACGAATCGTTGTAAGGTATGGGGATGAATGAATGAATGAAACCAACTCAAGACGATGATGACAAGTCGGACGTCCGACTTCTCAAACGTGAGGCGACGCCACAGCACGTTATTTCCTACATTAAGCAGCTGCTGCTGCTGCCCTGTTTCTTTTGCTATTGTTGCTAATGGTATTATTGTTGCTCGTGATGTTGTTGTTAATAGCAATATTGCTGTTGTTGTTCTTGATGCTGCTGCCTTCGTTGTTCTTGTTGCTGCTGTCTTCGTTGTTGTTATTGTTGTTGCCGCAGCTGCTGCTGCTGCCGTTGCAATTGCCGGCGCAATTTCGCTGCGGCGCAGTTAACTGGGACTCCTCAAGTGGTTGTTATTATTGTTGTTGTTGTTGCCAGACTTAATTTTGCAGGTTGCAAAGGTTAATTTTGCTATTAACAGCACCACGTCGCCGCATCACCACCACCGCTGCCGCCTGGAAGTCTTCTACGTCGGCGTGTGGCGCACTTTATGGTAAGCCGTCCTAAAACACCAACCCCCTCCCGACACCCCGCGAAGAGTGCGAAAACAAGAGAAACGAGAAGAAACGCCGGGTTTGATTTTATCAAGATTGTAGCCAAGCACGTAATAGCTACGACGGGTAGTAGCAGCAGCAGCAGGTTGAAGTCGTTGTAGTAGAATAATGGCTGTTTGTGTCGAGAGGTATTTTGCCGCCTGTTCCGCCGCGCGATGCATTCTCCGCGATGCTTTCCTTCTAATTTACTGCAGCAATGTCGGTAGCCAGGATGGCTGGGCTGTGGTTTCGTCGCGCCGTCCGTCACGCTTGCATACAACTAGATGGATAGATGAACAAACGAGATATATGTGCATGCGTGCATATATATATATATTATATATATATATATATATATATATATATATATATATATATATATATATATATATACATGTGTGTGTTTTTGTTTGTCTATAATAGAGTGTGAGAAAGAGAGAGAGGGCGAAAGACCGGGATGCAAGGGAAGGTCGATAAACTCGTTGGAGGAAATTAGCATTGTTGTGAACGGGCAGTCGACTGTCCGCGGGCTGCCGCTGTGGGCTGTGGGCACATCACAAGCATAATCATCGTCGCAGGTGGGGGAGCCATGGAGCAAACTTCCGTGATGAGGACGAAAAACACGCGCTTAAAGTGATGCAGTCTCGCATGCACGTTAATCGCGTATCGCTGCTCTCAGCGTTGCTCAGGGATGTCTCGTATCTCGCCAGATCACACCTCCAGTCTTATCGGAGTTCAGTCTCTGCGCCGTTCATCGTACGTCGTGTATGCATTTAGCATGCTCATGCGTGATCCACCACGCACAGACGTCCGATCTCTGAACGTCGCGCACGTATCCAATACGTTGATGCAGAACAGGATGAGGCCTCTGCCGCCAGCAACCGACTGATTGACCCGTTGTTGCGTCCGCCGCATAAGCGCGACTTAAACAAAAACTAAGTTGCGCTTGGTGCTCGGCCCGGTGATTGTGTCGTGACCACCACGCCAGAAAGTTGAACACTTGGGTTACTACTGCAATAGACGCTATTAAAGAGCTAAACGCTAGGCAGGTCGTCTCGAAATAGACAGGACAAGAGAGCAGCTGGGATGGGAAAAGCTCAGGAGTATGATGATGATGATGATGATGATTATTATTATTATTATTATTATTATTATTATTATTATTATTATTATTATTATCGTTTATCGTGATGACTGTTGTTGTTGCTGTCGTTTTGGTTATCGTCACCGTCAATCTTATCTCGGCCGTCATGGTCCACAGCAGCCTTGAAGTGCATACTGCATCGACTGGCTACAGACACGGTAACAATCGCCAGAGCATAGTATACCGTGTTCACATCAACTATTTGACTTGTCGTTAGTCGGTCGCTCGGAGAGCTACAACAACAACAGCAGACGAAGGAACAGCAGAACTTTTATTCACAATGGCCAGTGGCATTCGAAAAACAGTAACGGCGCCTACAGTAGTAACAACGGCAGCAGCCGACGCAACAACAACAAAACAGCAACAACAACAACAACAATAACAACAGGCAACGACAATAACAACAACAACAACAGCAACAGCAATTTCCTCATTGTAAGCACATGTGCGCAGTGTAAAATTTTCAAGGTCGTAATTTCCCCCTTCTCCTCTTCCTCTCTTCTCTGTCTTCCCCCCCCCCTTTTTCTCGTTTTCTATCCCGCTCTGTTGTGGCGGCACTGGTTTCTGGAGCCTTGAAAAGGTACAGTCGAACTTATGATAATCGCGTGTCTGAGTAGTAGTGAAGTTGATACGTCCACCAAGGCATACGTGTAGAGCTACGGCTAACAATGTGAACATACAGACAACCAAAATAATCATAATAATAATAATAATAATAATAACAAGAAACACCCCAGTGTGCTGCGTCTTTGTCTTCAAGAGTTCGTCTTTGCTGATACTGCTGCTGTTGCTGTTGTTGCTGATACTAAACGCGCAGTATTGTCGTACACCAACCAGTCAGACAGACAGCCAGGCAATCCATCCATCTGTCCGACCGACCGAGGCAAATCCATTGCCGAACATCCATTAGTAGAGGTGGTTGGTTGAGCTAGCTGTGCGATGCTGACGATGGATGGGAGCGCATGGATCTCGGTGCTCGATTGGTGGTGAAGATTGAAGCCGCATGGTGTGCTACGGCAGCAGAAGTGTCCTTGCTGCCTAGCGCCGAGCCTGAACCGAATCGTAGCTGGCTTTGTTAGCATTGTGGTTGTCGTTGTTGTTGTTGTTGTTGTCGTTGTTCCTACTGTTGTTGTTGTTGTCGTTGTTCCTACTGTTGTTGTTGTTGTCGTTGTTCCTACTGTTGTTGTTGTTGTCGTTCCTACTGTTGTTGTTGTTTCTACTGTTGTTGTTGTTGTTGTCGTTTCTACTGTTGTTGTTGCTGCTGCTGTCGTTGTTGTTGTTGTCGTTCCTACTGTTGTTGTTGTTCCTACTGTTGTTGTTGCCGTTGTTGCTGTTATTATTATTGTTGTTGTTGTTGTTGTTGCTGCTGTCAGTTGTTGTTGTTGTTGTTGTGTTCTCATTGTTATTGTTGTTGCTGTTGTTGTTGTTGCTGCTGCTGCTGTCGTTGTTGTTGTTGTTGTTGAGCCAAATTCATAGAAGGCAATGGAGCTGCATCCACCACCATTCATGCTGGCTTTGGTGGCTGGTGGCGGTGGCAGTGGTCTTGTTATGGCGGTTCATTGGCTACCGATTTGCCGGCACTTGCTTCGGGATGAGCCGTCCAACCAGGCCACCAATGTCAGCCAACCTTGCTCCGATGCGAGATCGTGTGTGAGAACGGCACCGTTCGAACGAGTAACGGATTTGTTTCGTCGTCCCATCGCTGAACAATAACCGTTGCTGCGCCAGCAGCAGCAGTGTAACAGGAACAACAGCAACGACAACAATGATAGGAGCAGGAACAACAATACTAACAACAGTAACAGACGACGAAGGCGGCACCAACAACCGCAGCAATCTTACCAACTAGGATAACAACAACATCAACAAACAACAACAACAACGGAAATTACAGCACAGCAACAACAACAACAACAACAATCATAATTACTGGCAGTACTGCAGCAATAATGCTAAGCAGCAACTCATAGGCCTCGACGAACGATGACATTAAGTCGCGCTTTTTGTTGTTTCCACTTATTCTGATTGGCGTGACTTTGACCACAACGATAGTTGTTGCAGAGACAACAACAGTAACAACAACAGCAACAACAACAATCATCAACATCAACAAAAGCAGTGGTACGAGCAGAAGCTGTGATGATGGACGGCTGCCACTAACCAGGCACTAACAGTGCTCGCATAATGCGATGACTGCCAGAGTTATGCGTTCGCTGGTTGATCGGCAACATGACCCAATCCTGTCCTGTTCTTCATGCAGCACTAAGACATGCTAACAAGCATGGCCTGTCGTCATATGTTGCGGTCCGATATCTCAATGTGCGCCAATGCTTGCCATGTACTGCCTGGCGCCGTACAGCTGCCGCATGTAGGGTAATGTTGGTGTTGTTTGGTATTGTTGATGCGATTGCCTCTGCAACTATGCTGATGAACCCCTTATTGTCCTCATAGTACTTCGCTTGTTGTTGCTGTTGTTGTTACTCTGGGCCTGTTGGTGCCGGCAATGGCTGGTTGTTATGGGGAGCGGATGTGGCGCTTTGGCGTCGGGAACAAATACGTCCGGAAGGGTAAATGCAGAAAAGAATATATATATATATATACTATGCGCATTTCTTTTAGATTGAGTGTATGGTACATTTTATATCCACTAACCCCGTTCTTGCTGTCTCTACTAAGGCTTAGTCGTTTCATTACGAAAAAGGCGACAAATAGCTTCCTACTACGCACATTCCTACATACCCGTATATATATATATATATATATATATATATATATATAGATTATCGCATTCCGTATTCGCGTCATTTGCAACAACGACCATTGCTGTTGTGGTTGTTGCTTCCCTCAATGTTGGCCAAGCAAGTCAAACATAAAGCAATCAAGCACATCATTGTATACTCTATCATTGTGTACTGACTGATATATATATATATATTATATGTGTGTGTGTGTACATCTGCATATAGATGTAGGCTTGTGCATTTTGTGTGCTTTGAGCGGTTGCCGAGCGCACAATTGTGTATATGTCTGTGTGTAGATCCACATCACAGTAGCCATTTATCTCTACAATGTCAGTAGATGCAGATAAAGACCTAGGTTCAAAGTGTGGGTCCATTATACACATCGACCTATCTGGAGGCAGATCCTGTCGAAGATCCTGAACAAGAAGTCCAAAGGGAAGAAGGTTCACGAAGAGAGAGAGAGAGAGAGAGGTATAGGAACAAGGTATAGGAGGACGTAAGCGACTGAACATCGTAGAGGCTTTGCCTTCGTTTAGAGAATAATAACGAGATGACCGAATAAAAATCATGACAACGTCGACTACGAAAGACTCGTCCGATGCCGATACCGATACGGCCGTACGAGAAACGACGAGGACACGATAATGGCCTGCTTGCCTGTCTGAAGGCCGTGCCATCGCTGATCGCCACGAGGCCGTCTGAGCCTTTATTCGCGTTGTTCTGCGGACCTCGCTGTACAAGGCGACCATCCGTCCAGCCAGCCAACCACCGACCGAACCAGCCTTGTCCGCCACTATCCGTGGAGGGGTCGAGCGAGATGAGCTCCCCAATAGTCGTAGTAGCAGTGGTATTTATAGTAAGGTCGGCCAGACCCCATCTAACACCCCCTCGGTATTGTTGTTGTTCTGCTGCTGCTGCTGTTGTTGTTCTGTTCCGTGTGTGCCCTTCGGCTGCGCCCCCCTTTGCTCCGATGCCCTCCGCGGTCTCTGTCGAAGTCGAAGGCTTAGTCGACAATCCTCGCGTCGTAGCCACCGTCATTGTTGTTCGAATTCGTTGAGGTTGCTAGGTTGTTGTTGTTGATGTTGCTGTTTTTGCTGTTGTTGTTGCTGCTGCTGCTGGGCTTGCTGGATTGCTATTGTTGCTGGGGTTGTTATTGTCGCTGTTACTGTTGTTGCTGTCGTGCATCCTAGATGATAATGACTCACGACGACGACGACGACCACGACGATGATGCCCTTTGTATTCGCTCCGCTGTGAATCTCGCGTTTGTGTCTGCATGCGTGAGCGAACGTGCCCGCTGCAGGATCTCGTCATGAAGCCCACGGTGAACGGCCAAGGGGCGGCGACGGAGGCGGCGGCGTCCAATCTTCTCTCGCTAGTAACCGCCAGTCTCCAGTTAGGTGGCTCTAGAGCTCGTTCGTTATGGCCATAGCTATGGCTGTAGCAAACAGGGGTCCATCGGTCGGCCGTAACGGTAGTAGACGTGTTGTTGTTGTCGTCGTCGTGCAACAATGAACGACCCGGTTTGGTATCTGGTATGCGGAGGAGGAGGAAGGGGAGGAGGGTGGTGGTGGTGATTGTGATTGTGATGGTAGATCGGGCAAACAGAGATCGACGAACGCTGAAGACACTACGCCGCCGATCGGGTCGCGTCATGTGTTCATGTGTTCTTCATGTGCTCATTGCCTGCTGACTCGGCTGTTGTTGGCCCACGGCTGTTGTTGGTGCTACTGCGCGTTGTGCGCTCCACGAGAGAGTCGATTAAGGTGTACGTGTGTATACGCATGCATGTATCGCAATGTGTGCACGTATGCATATATATATATATATATATTCTTCCAAATTATAATAGATATTGAAACCTAGCTGGTCATTTTTGAATATATATATATATATATATATACATATATTAAATTTATGAGTACATCCGCGCAACATGCATGCGATTTCTTTGCTGTCGTCGTCTCGTGGGTTCGTTCGCCTTGTTGTTCTACTGGTGGTGCTATTTGTACTCATGCGGTGGCGGTGGTGGTGGCGGCTGCCGGCTCGCCTATTGCTGGCGCATTGGATGATCAGCAGACAAAGTGGCGACGCTCGATTGAATCGTGCTGCGTCGTGGCGGATGAACGGACAGGCGAACGGACGGACGGAGTAGGCAACCAATTCAAACGATGTATAGCGGCGGCGGCGCGTATAGAGGCCGTGAGCCTTCTTAATCTTCGAACAGCCCGTCGACGTCGTCGTCCTGAAGCGTCGTGAGCCTGATGTGAATTCTCTTCTCTCAGCCTCGGTGTCGTTCTTCCTTCGTCGTATATTCGCCGCGACGACCTTTTTTCACTGTCTTCTACACGCTACTCTGCCACTACTCGGTTGTTCTCGGTCCGCTTGCTTGGGGTACTGCTGTTTGGCCCGTTCTTACTTAGATGAATCTCTTTTAGACCTCCCCCCAGCGGGGGATGGGGTACGACGGCACGGGGTGGGCTGGGGTGAGGTGGAGGGGGAGCATAAAGACCATGATCATCATTGTTATCATCACCATCGTCATCATCATCATCATTCTCATCATAATCAGCCGCAGCAGCAGCATCATTGATTGGTGGCAGTCGGTGCTGCTGACATCGGTTGGGGTAGCGGTGAGGATCGCAACAACCACCATCACAACAACAACAGCAGCAACAACAACAACAGAAACATCAACAACGACCACACTATGCACTCAGCTGCACTCGAACGAATCGCATTGTTCGCTTCGCTCCGCTTGTCCGATTTCTAGTCTTCTGACGACGACGGCGGACAGCAACGTCAACAATAGAAACAACAAGGGTTAGACATTGGGAGAAAGGCCAATAGGTCGATCTAAAGGAATCTAAAGGAAGGCGGAGAGCCACCACATCACCACCATCAAAACCATCACCACCACCAACAACAACAACAGCGGCGGCAACAAAAACGAAAGGCGAAGAGCGTCCAAGAGAAAAAGATCCATAAGGATGAGGGGAACGAGAAGCAAAGATTGATAGGGGGCTCGGGGGAGAAGCGGGGAGGAGCGGGAGGATGAGGAGGAGAAAGAACGAAGTGCCTTGAAGTGCCGACAGTGCAGAAATGTGCTGTAGCTGGTGGGGGTTGTGGCACTTACTAGTACCCCTGCTGCCGCTGCTGCTGCTGTTTCTGTGGACGATCTTCATGGTGATGATTATGCTGGTGATGGTGGCGGTGGTGGTGGTGATGGTGGTGGCGTTTGGTACCAGCGCCTTGACCGTCGAGCCTTAGATCGCATCCATGATCCATCTATGTGTATTGTTGGTACCACCTGCCACTGCCGCCGCCGCCGACGACGACGAGAACGTCCAACAGAGTCCGACAGGCCAAATAGATGGATCTAGCGACAGCCGAAGGACGACCTGCGCGGTGATCGCGTCTACACTTCAGACATTCACAACATAACTATGGATAACGAGAGGCGAAAGGAGGAGAAAGGAGGGAGGGAGTGGGGGAAACAGGCGAGAGGAGGAGAAGGGAGAGAGGGAGTGGGGGAATAGCTCGGAAAGACTTGCTCGTATGCTCGGCCTACGACGCCGCCGCCGCCTCTCACTGACTGCATGAATACACCTGAATCACGACTAGGTCGGTGTCCTCGGTGCAGGACCCCCCCCCCGTACAAGGTGCCAATGATCCGCCAGGAATCAATTCATCCATCCACCCGTCTGTTTGTCTGTCTGTCCGTCCATCCGCCAGGGCCTCTATGTGCACGCCGGTCGTATCGTTTGCTGCGTTCAGCCCGTTTTCTCAGCCCGCTATGAACTTGTGCTTTTTCTCGACCCAAAACATGCTTGAGCTGCTTTTCTCTGCCTGGTTTATGCTTGAGCTTTTGTCTGCCTAGTTTATGCTTGAGCTTGATTTTCTTTCGACCTGGTCTATGTTTGAACCTTTTCTCGGCCGGGTCCATGCTTGAACTTTTTCGCCCGGCATGGTTCATGTTTAAGCTTTTTTCTCTGCTCGGTTCACGCTTAAGTTTTTTTTGGAAGGCCCGATTCATGCACAAGTTATTTTTCGGCCCGGTTCATGTTTGAGCTTTTTTCCTCTACTCGATTCATGCTTGAGATTTTCGTGGCCAGGACCCATGTTTAAGCTTTTTCTCGATCCGGTTCATGTTTGAGCTTTTTTCTCGACGCAATCCGTGCGTGAGCTTTTTGCGGTTCGGATCTCTGCTAAAGCTTTTCGCGGCCCAGATCCATACTTGAGATTTGTTCGGCCCGATCCATGCTTGTGCTTTCTTGAGCTACCCGGTTCATGGTAGAGCTTTCTCTCTGGTTGGTTCATGGTGGAGCTTTTTCTCGGCCTGGTTCATGTACAAGCTTTCACGGCCCAGTTCATACGTAAGCTTGGTTCTCCCCGTCGCCCTTCATATGCGTCGTCTGGTTTGAGGTGCACAGTAGCACTTTCGGTGTACCGCTCTTCACTGAACAGCTGGATAGCTGAAGAGCGAAACGGATGCACAATCGTGAGTTAGTCGGCGTGGTGATATGATGAGATAGATGGTCGCGGCCGGCCAACCTGCTAAAACTGCTCTTGCTACTGTATGATGAGGTACTGCCACAAGGAGGGTGAAAGCAAAAGGAACGCACTCCAATGAAACGGGGCCTCTGGTATCTAGACGTTCTGCTTGATGGTTTTAGTTGTTGTCGTGGTTGTTGCTGTGGTTGTTGTTGTTGTTGTTGCTGTCGTTCTTGTGGTTGTTGTTGATGACTGTTGCTACCGATGTCATTCATTGCCTGATTGTTGATGGTTATTTTGTCGCGTGAGATTTAGCTACGTGCAAAACGAATGAGACATCGGCGCGATGCCGACGACCATGAACGGATTCGCATCTCCGGTTGCGACTGTAAAGCAGCTCTCTCTCTCTTCCTCTCGAATCACGATTCTTGGCTCTCTATACGATCCTGAGTCTCACTCTCTCTCTCTCTCTCTTTCTCTCTGTCGCTGTACGATCCTTAGTCTCTGTGTGTGATCCTTTCTCTCTTATATTTCCCACTTGCGTTCATCTCTATCAACGCATTGGGTACGCCATCGGCATCGTTAAGGGTCGACCAGATTCGACACTCGAGAGTGTCGAATCTGGTCCCTTCAACAACAACAACAACAACAACAACGGCAAGTAGGGCAGTGGAGTACTCTTACTACTGAAGTATCAGTGGGTCCTTCCTTGTTGTTGCGGCTGCTGTGATCTGGATCTGGTCCAATCTCCGTTGACCCGATCAGCACAGTAAGAGAACGCTTCGTAGTAACAGTGGTAGTAGTAGTAGTAGTAGAAGAAGCAAAGGGGCGTGCAGGCAAACGAACAACATGACGTGCCCGAGGGCTAGTAATTGCCAACCGCATATATATATATATATATATATATATATATATATATATATATATATATATATATATATATATATTATATATATATATATATATATATATATATATATATATATATATATATATATATATATATGGCCAGAACTCACATGATGATATAGTACAAAATTATTCAACAATGACGGCAGCAGCTTTAACAAAGCAGAGATGCCACAGCCAGCTGGCTAGAGAAACGGAAATACCAGAAACTCATTGAGAGGTCACAACTTATATATATATATATATATATATATATATATATTTATATAAACAATCGATTGTCCAAATACATTACGCAATATTTTGAAGTTTTGACGCTGACATGTGTAACGATATGGATATAATAGTAATTGATATGATGACATATACTCATAACACGTACCACGTAACCATGTGGTAAAACACCACCACGATTTATCTAAATAAATAATTTGTATTATTATATTAAGTATTATTATTACAGATGTGTTTGTTATTATTACTATTATAATCACTATCAACTAAGTGACTCGATGATTGATTAAAGTAAACAGGATTTCGACAAAACAAATAAAGCAAGAATTGTTTAAATAACAGCTGGAATCGCCTGATGTTGCTTGATTTTATTTGAACGAAGACGACGACAACGACTCTTTCCACGTCGCAGTACAGCTTGAGCGAGTATGTACTACTGCGAATCTGTACATGCACGAACGTGTGTACGTGTGTATGAGTGTATATGTGAGGTCAAGAGCCGAGTGTTCTCCGAAGTTAGTGAGATGTCTGCCTGGATTGCTGATTGCTGTGAAGCCGGATGGCGGAATAGACGTTAGAGTAGGCGAGAGCCACGAACCGACCACATCACACAGTGAGGAACAAAGTCGTCAATAAACTGATGGCATTACTGCTACGTCAGGCAGGAAAGAGCAACTCGCAAAACAGCAGAATCATTATCAGTCGATGTCTGTTCATGCGGCCAATGACTCAGGCACTACATATATATATATATATATATATATATATATATATATATATATATATATGCGTGTGTGAGGGCTTATATAAAAAAAAACGTTGAGTAATCGTTTATTTATTCGTGGGCATCTTCCATCCATCCATGTATCCGTTCATCGTTCATTCCTTAGCGTTGTTTGTTATGTGGTTGTCGTGCAAATTACCCATCATGGTGATCGCAAGTCGATGCACACGAAGCGCACACCTCGTGTGATGATTTCCCTGCTCCTGATAGTAAAGTTTCTGCTGTTTGTACGACCGCTGGTGTTGTTACACACTAAAGTGCTTCTATTTGCCCTCTCTTTGTTTGGTTGACAGGCAGATAGCTATCGGTGGGCACATACATTATATATATATATATATATATATATATATTATATATATATATATATATTATCATGCTAATATCAAAATCACTTTAATGTCGTTGAAAAGGATGCTGCATTTCAAGGAAAGCATCGAAATTAGCCAGCGGGGAAGGCGATCCTTGCGTCGGCGGCAGCGGCAGCAGCGCAGGCGGCGGGCGTCGTCTGCAGGGTGGCTCCGTCATCGACAAACGATATTAGATCGAGAAACGTTGTGTTTACGACTCTGGACGTATACTCTGAACGTAGCGGACGTCGCAGACGTCATGCATGCATTCATGCATCCATCCGTCCGTCCGTCCGTATTCGTCACCTTTGATCACCATTGATCCGTCACTGGCTCTATCTTGCTACTGTTTGTTATAGTCTGTTTATGTCTGTCCTCGTATCGTAGTTATTCCCAGCTGCCGGCAGTAGAACGAGAAGAGCCGTTGTTATTTCTTGTCGAGTTAGTAGCCTGCGTCATAGCCGCACGCCTTACGCCCGTGTCTGTGCTAGCGCGTTCGGGCCTGAGACCTATCACTACCACCACTACTACTACCACTACTACTACTGGCTTTGCGCTGTTTCCCCGCTCGGCCTCTCTCACCCAGGTGCCTTGCGGCCAGCCAGCCAGCCAGCTTGGCAGGATTAGCGTTTAGCGGCGCGCCCATCACGTCACCCACTTTGCCGCCCACCGCCGATACGGTATCATTGCTGCTACCACAGCTTCTTCTACTGAACCTGGCGCTGGTGGTAGTGGTGGAGGTGCTGCTGCTGCTGCTGTTGCTGTTGCTGTTTTATTTATTGTTGATCGCTCGCTGGCAGCTTCTGAGGCGAATGCCGCCACACTTACCGAGTGTTTACCGACGACGTCAAACACTCACTAAGTGTGACAACGACGTTCAGACGACGACGACGACGACGACGACGACCATGTACGAACATGACGGCGGGGAAACAGCGGGAACAGCGGGGAGGAAGGAGGGTGCCGCCGCAGTCGCCGCACCCACTGGGGTCGGTCGGTGGGTCGCAGTGCGACAGCCACCTTCGCGCCCCCCCCCCCCGTTCCCAACATTGACAACGGGGCCGCCTGCCGATGCGGTCCATCGGCTCTCCCGTTTAGCGGCCAGCTAACCTGCTAACTGACGTTCGTCGTAATCAGCCATGCTCTGCCGGATAGATAGATAGACACCACACTACGGGTCATCTCGCTGCCATCGACCCTACAGACACATAAATATATATATATATATATATCTGCCAAGCTATCAAACTGCATAACAACCGCACATTCATTCAAGTCGATGTTATGGTCCTTTGATTGGTTGTAAAGATCAGCACGACTATTGCTTTGTTGTTATTATTATTAAATGTTTTTGTGTGGCATTAATATGTACAAGTGCGTCATGCTATCGTTTATTTATTTTGCGCCTAGTTACTGTTCCAAAGACACCACTGGCGTTTGATGTCAATCTGTGTTAACTTGTGCTGACTGGTCTGGAGCTTCTAGAGCGGATCAAAACTAGTCACCTTGCGCATCCTACTGACCGAATTCGCTTCGTACCTTGGGTTTACTGACACGATCAATATCCATTAGCCACTGGATGTGCTGTCGCCTTGCAAATTCGCCTAGCGATACGTCCGTACGAGATTGGAATTTGCTTCAAGAAGACTTTTGGTCTGCCGCTTTTATCGTAGACGACTAATCGCTGTGCAGAAAGATGCAACGCCGGCGGATTACGTAGCAACGCAATAATTTAGATTGTAGGCTAGATAGGAGGCATTATAATTATTTTATAACGTCAATAAAGTGACCAAATGCCTTTTTGTGACCTTGCGCTGAGTCGTTCTAAATTAAGGTTTAGTTTTTTGGGAATGTCGCAGTACTCAACGGGCTCACCTTACGTGACAAGGTAAAATAGTTGTATTTCATTTTATGACATAAAGAAAACTCTCATATTTGACATCTTTTGCATCTATGGAGCTGACATGTGAGAAGAGTTGGCTTTGTACTACCTGGATTACTCGCGGAGACAATTGTCCACCCCAAAGTGCTAACATAGCAAAGTTAAATAAATACATCTGTTATATATAAATGGCCCAATCTTGGGCCATTTCAACTAGTTGCATTGCTGCCTTGATGTCGGAACTATCCATTCGACGAAAATATTCTGTAATTCTGCTTGATACAGTCAGTATCGAGTTTTAAGGTAGAGCCGAGGCAGACAGTGTTCTCTGTTGAGCAAAGTAATACATGTGTGTGGATTCAATTTGTGATTATCAGTGATGACGGATCTTAGTATTCGCTAGAAATGGGCATCATGGTCGGTTCTATACTATGAACCGGTACGCGACGTGGTATATACTCTATTATATATGACCCGCTGAGAGCGCTTGGAGTAATGAGGAAATGTCGGTAGCGAATTATAGGCGTGTTCTTCTTCCTGTCTACCATCGCTCTCGTCAGCCGTTTGCGTTTTTCATTTATATATATATATATATATATATATATATATATATATATATATATATCGTATGCATGTGTAAAAAGTGTATGCAACATTCATACACACATACGTACATCCAATGAATGGATGAATCGAAAGAATCGCCCAGCAGATATTTTACATATCCGACCCATAATTTTGGGCGGTCACTGCCTATCGTGATGCCATGTTATTCCTATGGACGGCGACTACCTACCCTGTTTGCTAGTGTCGCTGACAAGCTGATTCGCCACACTAACAATTTAAATGACGAGCCAGCCAGCACGCAGCAGCATGTCATCGTCATCATCTCTAGCGACCTCTATCGGTGTACTCACGCACTAACGAGTAACCGAGTGATTGACGTCCTCCCCCCTCCCCTACCGCCCCCCTTCCCTCTATGTGGAGACCTAGTGTAGGGAGAGCCTTTTCTTCTGCTTTCGTTCGTTTTCTGTTTGAGCACGCAGGTATTTTTTCTCTCACTTTCGCCCTATCTCGCTCTCTCTCTCTCTCTCTCTCTCTTTCACCTTCCTAAATCTGTATTTCTTTTGTTCGCTTCTTCACAATCGGCCAGTTGCCTTTTCCCTCTTTCTCTTTTTCCTATGCGTCTCTTGGTCGCGCAGCGGCAGCGTCGTTGGCAGAGATTCTGAGCAGCGCCTCTGTGTGAAAGAGAGAGAGAGAAAGGATATATATATATATACGTACAGAGGGGGCGAGACAGAAAAATGCGACGAGGAGGACGAGGAGGAGGAGGAGAGAGCGTGTGTAAAAGAGGAGATCAAGGACCAGTAGTTAGCAGCTGTTCTTTGTTGTGCCAGCGTAGTCTATCCAGCGCTGCTGTTACCGGCGGAACGGGCCGACCGTAGAAGAGGGAGGAAGAACACTACTTACCTACTACTACGACTACCTCTAGCTCTATCTGTCCGTCCGTCTGTCTGTATGTCTGGCTGTTTGTCTGCCGGTTGGTCGGCCTGTCTGCTAGCGGCGGCGGCGGCGGCGTCGCCGCTAGCAGCACCAACGACAACAGCAACAACAACAATAATAACAACAACAACAACCACCACTATCCAACCTGTTGGAACCTAGCGGTAGCGGCGACGGCGGTGCTGGCGCCGCTAGGCAGCAGCAGGTCTGCTACTGCTGCTACCGAGCTGTTTCTGAAGCTGCTGCCGCCGACGACGACGACGATGACCGCCGCCGCCGCTGCCGCAGCAGTGGTAGCGGCCGCTGAAATGGCGGAGGCCGGCGGGCGGCAGGGCGGCTGCGTTGAACCACGAAGCAGAGATCCGCCAGCCAGATGGGCGGCGGCGTCGTCGTCGGCGGCGGCGGCTCGGCAGTCGCTGCCAATTCGCTGCCCTTTCTTCCCAATGATGATACAGTCAGTGCCTACTGCTCGCGCTCGGTCGCTTGCTAGCAGCTCAGGCGGCGAAGCGGCCAGCCGGCCGGCCGTTGACCGGCCGCTCCCAGCGCCCCTGCCGCCGCCGCTGCCGCTGTAGCAGCGTCGTCGTGCTCGTCAGCATCGTGACGGCGGCCGTGAGCCCGCTGCTGCTGCTGCTGCCGCTGCGGCTGCTCTCTGTTGTTAAAAAATCAAAATGGCGGCAGACAAGAATTTTTAGAGCATCAGACGACGACGACGACGGCGAGTCGTAATCAGCTGGCCTCTTCTATCTACCACTGCCGCTGTTGCCGCTGGCGGAGGTAGAGCTGGTAGAACTGCTGCTGTATTGTTGTTGTTGTTGTTGTTGTTGTTGCTGATCTTGTCCTGACGACGACGACAACGACTCAGTCACTCACTTAGATTACTGCTTGCTTTTGACCCGTGTTGCTGGTAGGGGGGAGGGAGGGGGGAACAGGAGCGGAAATAGCGCCATCGTATTCGACGGCCGCCCTTGTATGCCTGCTTGCCTGCCGTGACGCAGTAGTCGAAACAGTCCAATAACTGGCCGGTAACTCTAAAGGCAGCCGAATAGTTGTAGTCAGTATTTTTGGCAGTAGTAGTAGTAGTCAGTATTTTTGGCAATATTAGTAGTAGTATTGTTGAGTCCGGTGGCGTGGTGGCATGCGTCTGCGCCTCGCGACCCGGGGAGACACATAGGTGCGCGGGTTCGAGCCCCACCGTTGCACCGATTTGTATTTATAGGGGTCCGTCTATGAAGCAATGCGAAAAGCAGTCCCATGGACGTTGAATCTTGGCTGAGAGTCAGCCCCAAAAGGAATTTTTTGGTCGTAATAGTATTAGTAGTACAAGGCGTCAGCGAAGTAAAACAAAAAGTATTTCGGATGGAAATTGTTATAACGTCATATACTTCAACCTTTGTCGTAGATGTCGTGAGTATCATCACGCAGGTTGGTGCTCAGCGCGTAAACAACTCGGCTCATCATGCATGTGTTTGCCTGTGAATGCGTGTATATATATATATATATATATATATGCGTGTATGCAGATGTATTTGGTACACATGCGTAGACGTAAATATACGCACGTACTTATAGCGCTGATCGGGCAGCAGCAGAAGAAGAGAGTAATAATAAAAATCTTAATTACTATTATCGGTACTTGGTCTAAGAGTGGCATGAGCTGGTGGTGGTGGAGATGCTGCTACCATCGGCGTCCATCTCTATGACTAGCGTCCTAGTTGCCTACTTTACATAGTCGGAGAGCGTTGCTTGCTCAAGGTGGGCTTTTTCCGTCGCTTCAAGGTGTCGCTATGGCGAAGCCTTACTTCTGGCACCTCGCAACGACGAATCACTGATGGTTAGGCCATGTCTGCGTGGCGGCATCACGAAAACGAATCGATTGTTGTGACGGGCAGACGGGCGGGCACTGAATCCGTAAGACAGTAAAGTGGCTCGTGGAAGTTCCAGTTTATAAGCTCTCTAATATGTACCTCAGCTCTCCTAAGTGTTTTTGCACAGCAAGGGCCATGTGGCGGCGACACATGCCAGCTTTGATTTCGTCGTTCGTTCGTTGAGTCGTAAGCTATGCATGCATGTATGTCTATCTGTCTTTCTGTCTCTGGACTGGCATTTCTGCTCATCAGCTCGTATCGGGCTGGGTGTTGCCAGTTGATTAGTCGTGCGTAGAGAACTCTATTGTCCGATCAACGTGGCGGCAGCAACATCAGCAGTAGCGGCGGCAACCAGCCATCAACCGACCATTTAATGATGTTGCTGCTAAAGCGATAACTACACTATATATGTCTATGAATGCACGCATCCATATATATATATATATATAATCTAGAATATCTCTATATGTGATTCTACCTTACGACTCATCGACAGAAGCGTCACGCACCGAACGGCCTCATTTATACACATATTTACAATTGGGTTAAACAAAGAACAAACCTCGACAATTTTTCACGAAAACGTTTCTTATCGGTACCGAGTCACCAGCCGAAGACAAAAGTCGTAGGTCGGTTGTCAATATATTTGCCTTCAAGCTTTCAATATATATATATATATTCAGACACGGGCGATAGCTTTTTCTGCAAAATTACCTGAATAATTGTTTGAATTTATGTAATAATGGAAATTTCAAGCTCAATGAAGAATTATTGAACTTAAATAAATTTGCCGTCCGAAGAAGACGGTCCCATAAAAAAACATATGTATATATATATATATATATATATATATAATATGGGCGTTAACTAATCATGCTGACGAGTACTAGTGGAGGGTGGTCGTTGGTGGGTCATCGTGGACGACGTGGGTTGACCTTTCGTGACATTGGGATCATGCGGCCGTCATAGTACGCCTGTACGTCGACATGCCTGGGCCAACGCGCGTTTCATGACGCGAACAAAGTTCGACAGATCCGGGCTTCGGCGCCTCATCCCCTCCTTCCTTCCTTCGCGGGCCGTCGATATCAGCGTCGCACCTCTCTTTCATTATTCGCCTTTTATCGCTGTTGTGAGAGGAGTCATTTACGTTATTTCCCTCAACGCAATCTGTCGTGTTCCCTGTCATAACTGCAACAGCGCGTTTGCTAGTCGATTTGGACACTCGGAGAGAGATCCTGCTTAGCTAGAAGTAGTTAAATCGCCAGAGAGAAACAGATCGAGACAAAGAGAGCATAGAACAAGGCGGGAGAAGGTACTGACACGCTAAGGTCTATAATTATTATCATCGCGAATATCATCGTGAGTCAGTCTAATGCCGGGTCGATCGGTCCCGGTATAATCCGACCACCCGTAGTAACCAGCAGTTATTGTTGGCGCTGTTATAGTGGGCTATGTAATCCTTTCGAGTGAATATGATGACGATTATGACGAAGAAAGCTTGCCATATCTGTATAGACTGCATTTGGCTTATGCGATGCATCCAGATGATTGTTGTCGCTACCTGGTGGAAACGAAGAAAGAGATCCTGGAGATTATTCAAAAGACGCAGCAACCGATCTCTCAAGCTGCTGGAAAATTTGAACAATATGTCACTAATATATATATATATATATATATATATATATATATATTACTATAATAATACTACTATTAATAGTAAACGTCTTTTCACTAAAGGTTACTGGGCTATACAGGGAACACAGCTACTTTCATGATACATACACACAATACATAGTGCCGTGTCGTATGTCGTGTCAGGATCGATTCGACGGCTGGTGTGCAATCAGAGTCACTCACACACACAGAGTCGTCTCTCCTTGACACCGTCCAACCGACCCGGTTATGGTGTTAGCAAACTCCTAATACTATCAGTGTTACTGCTGCTGGTAATACAACAACCCTATGAGAGAATGTGCGCGTTGATGTTGTTTTTGTTGCCTTGAGAAAGTTAATTTACGTTACGCCAAATACTACAGTAAGTGCACCGGGCGCAGAGAGAAAAAAAATCGTATCGCTAGAAGTCGGGCAGTTTGGTCCGAGGGCAAAAGAAGACCGCCGACGGCCGTTTCAAAGTCTTGTTCACCCACCAGCGCAATAGGGAAGGTGGTTTTGCCTAGGCACGACCAGGTATAAGATGGTGGCGTTGGACAAAGGCGACAGCATACGACTGCCGCCTAATGATGAGCTTGTTGGGGCCGCCGCCAGCAGATGCATTGCCACCAACAACATCCACAGCTGGGTGCGTGACTAAGAGCGAACGACAACCGTGTTTGAGTTGGCCGTTTTTGCTGTTAATGATGTGACGACTATGGATGGGGAGGAAAGAATGAGAACAGCGCGCTGGGTCACGAAATGCTGAGGCTGAGGCTTGAGGAGGCGACGCGAAACGCGAGTCGGATTGAGGCTGGGTTTAGCCGAGTCGAGTCGAGCTGAGCTGAGTAGTAGGTACTTACTGTATTTGTGTTGTTGCGGTGTAGTTCGACCGACTGGTTTGACATCTACCTCTACTATTTATTGGCATTTTCTCATCACCGCCTGAGTTGCAATGACGGACAAAGCAGCTAGCTCGGTCTCTAGCCATTT
This sequence comes from Dermanyssus gallinae, assembly GCA_003439945.1. NCBI lineage: Eukaryota > Metazoa > Arthropoda > Arachnida > Mesostigmata > Dermanyssidae > Dermanyssus > Dermanyssus gallinae. Next base: position 107,887 of record QVRM01006562.1, on the reverse strand, counting down.
GTTCTGGTAATCGTGTAGTTAATAATGCGTGTCTCGCAGCAACTGTTGCACTACCGAACATTTGTGAGTTATTTAAATAATGTTACGTGCAATTTTAGTTTATAATACGTACGCCTGTGCTGGGGTTAGGGTTTTGTTTGCGTTCACTTGCAAATTTATATAGCTAAGTAGAACAGATTAGTTAAGAGTTGTTTGTTGTTGTGTATTTATTCGCCGTTTCGTAGTGGTATAGTAATTTTAGTCGTTATCATGGTCAATCAGCATGGTCATGCTCATCATTGTTGTCCTTGACTTGGTGATCGTGGTTGGGGCACCGTTTTTGTCCCGCTACTAACTAACAAGCCAATGTATAGTATATATTTTCCTGTAACTACGTACATGCATCCCACCCTACTAGCCGACGACCCGAACCCACTCTGGCTGGGTGGCCTGCTACGTAATGATGCCGAGAGATGTCAACATGTTTTGGGCGTATAGACCAGTTATATGTTAGCACTTCAATCGATTATGCACTGCTAGCACTTTTACTACTGGACCGAGATCGTTAGATTCGTTAGATCATCGATGACTCATCGTCGATACAGTTCGACGTATACCAGCTGGTGGTTTTGTCGTCGTCGGCGGTGGCGGTTTGTTTTCTTTCTATACGTCTGCTCACTTATTTTTAACAATCAAATTATTAAGTGCGTAATTGCTGACGCACTAGAACGTAACAAGTAACGCTGCTACTAGTGACGCGCCGTGTGCTGATTTTTTTGGGTGCTGATATTGAGCTAATTGTTGCTGATGTTATTGTTCTAGTTGCCGCCGTGATTCCCACTGTTGTCGTTGTTGCTATGCTGTACGTTCGCAATAATGTTGTCGTCATTAGATGTCTGTTACGGCGTTGCGGCGGCTGCAGTCGAACTAGCTCGAACTAACGCCTCTATCACGCGCACGTCCGAGAATATGGCGGAGATGACGGTGGCGCCTATCGGACTTTTCCAACTTGGTGGTGTAATGCTGCTGCTGCGGCGACGACGACGACGACGATTACCATCACCACCACCGCCGCCATCACAACCACTACGAGGACTACAATTTTTTCTGCCACTACCCCCCCCCCCCTTCCCTACGACCACTGTTCGTACCACTACTTCTACTACAGTTCCTATTGCCAGGCGGCAGCAACGGCGGTATTTCCCTCTTCCGCGGACGAGCTTGCTACTTACTGCTCGTCTATACCGGCCCCGGTCTGCCACTGGCGCCGCTCCCGCCATCGTTATATCCGGCGCTCTTCAATAGGGCAGCATCGTTACTACCGGCAGCGGCGGCTCCAGCGGGGGCGGCATTGGCCCCGCCGTCGCGGCGGCGTCAGCGGGGGCGGCATTGGCCCCGCCGTCGCGGCGGCGTCAGCGGGGGCGGCATTGGCCCCGACATAGCGGCGGCGTCAGCGGGGGCGGCATTGGCCCCGCCGTAGCGGCGGCGTCAGCGGGGGCGGCATTGGCCCCGCCGTAGCGGCCGCTACGGCCGCGGTTAACGACAACAGCAGACGACGTGTATGTGCGTGCGGGCGAGCGTAGCGGCGACGGCGGCCGTCGTCAGCTGTGCATATGAGAGAGCGTAGACGAAGCAAACGAACGTAGGCAAGGCTAAGTGCTCGCCGAGTGGGCGAGCCAGCCCTTGTCGTCTTCGTCGTCGTCGTCGTCGTTGTTGCTGTTGTTCTTGATAGCGTCAGTATTATTATTGTTGTTGTTGTCATCGTCATCATCATCATCATCATTGTTATTGTTGTTGTGGTTGTGGTTGCTGTAGTAGTCGATCTAAGTCGTCTGCTCCATCACGCCCGCTACCTCCTCCGCCGCCGCCGCCGCCGCCGTTACCAGCTGGCAGCGTCGTCGTTGTCCAGCTGACTGGCAAAATTAGCCAGCAGCTACAAGCGAAAAGTTGCTGTAGCAGCAAAAACGACACGACAACCATCGCAACGAGCAACTACAGCAACAGCAGCAGCACCAATCGATCAGCTTTGCTTGCTCTGTTCGCCGAACGGATGCCAGTACAGCTGCTGCTGTTGCTGCTGACGACAATAACGGGGGCGTCGACAGCGGCGGTGCCGAGAGAGGACCGCCGACGCCATCGAACTCCTCTGCTTCTTTTGCTTAGGGCTTTCGTGTAGAGAAGATAGTCGTGTCTGTCTGTCTGCCTGTCTGTTGTCTGTCTGCTGTTTGCTGGCGAGCTGCGGCTGCTGCTGGCTCAGTGTTGGCGCTTCGTTCGTTCAACAACACAACGAACCATTGAACCAACCAACCAACCAAGCAACCGGCCAGGCAGGCAGCCAGCTAGCCAGCCAACACCAAGCAAGCAACGAGCTCGTCGACGCGGTTGTTGTCATCGTCGTCGTTTTTTTTTCGTTCGTTCGTTCGTGGTAATGCCACTTTTACGATGCCTTTGTGTATTTTAGGGAGGCCTCGAACACTGCCTCCTGCTGCTGCTGCCGCCGCTGCCTCGTCGTCGTCTTTGGCTGTGTCGTCTCCTCTCCTCTCACACCAACATCCCGCCGCCGCTCGCCAACCATTTAACCATAACCATCATCATCATCATCATCACCATGATCCGGCCAAAGCCCCGCTGTCTCTAAAGAGAGACAGATTGCGCCCTCTGTCGGTTGTCGAGGCAACTTGATTTGGGCTGTGCGTTCGACCGACCGGACCGACCGACCCACCCATCGCCCGTGGGCCAAGCGATGGTGGCTGTGGCTTATTGGGGCGGCCGGGCGGTCGGTCGTGCGGGCCGTTATGATGTGCCAGTAGTGGCAGTAGTACTCTAGCAATAGTACTTGTAATTGTAGTAGTAGTCGTGGTCCGAAGTTGTGGTGCTGATGATGATGATTATGGCGGTGGTAATGATGATGATGATGTTAATGGAACGGCGGGCAGATTTGAAACCGCGCCTGCGGTGGTAGCGCCTGCTGCGGCCTCTGTGGTGGCAGCAGCAGCAACAACAACAACAGCAACAACAACAACAGCAGCAGCAGGAAGCTCAGCATTGAGCGACTGGCGACTGACGACTGACCGACTAAAAGAAAGTCTGACAAACGGACAAACCGACGGGACCAACCCAACCTAACGCTGCTGCTGCTGCTCTGCTGCGTCAGGTCGATAGAATAGAAGCATCACCATCATCGGAAACCAAATCGAAATGCTTTCGTTCGGTCGGAACCGATCACTTCTTCGTCGTTGTCTTCCTCTTGTGGTAGTTGTCTTTTTTCTGGTACAAGAAGACGAAGAAGAAGAAGAAGAAGAAGAAGAGGAGGAAGGAGAGGAGGCGGACGGCTGTGGCCGTGGCGGCAGCGGCCGATCGGGCGGCCGCCCGGCGATGCCAACTGCGGCCGTAGCAGTCGACCCTATCGTCGGTCGCTGTGGCCTCCGCCAACAGCGGCCGCTAACACCGCTGCCCCGCCGCCGCGCTGTTGTTGTTGTTGTTGCAGCTGCTGCTGTTGTTGTTATTGTTGTGGTCGTCGTCGTCGTCGTTAGCGGCCGCCGTCGCTCCCGCGGGCGCCTCCGCCACCGCTGCCGCCGTTGCTTCCGCCGCTGCCTCTTCTGCTGCTGCTGCTGCTGCTCTATCAAGCAGAGTTTGCCTCTCGGCCGCAGCTACTGCCTCCTACTACGCTCGTGCGTGCTAAGGGCTTGGCAGCACGGAAGAGGAGAATGCGAGGGATGATGGTCGGAAGAGACGGGCACGGTAGGGGGTAAGGCGGGGCGGCGGGGGGAAGGGGCGGCGGGGTGCGTCGTGGGCCGGACACACGCATGGGCGGCAAAGAACGCCGGACAAGCGGGCGAAGCAGCGCCCAGCCAGTGGGGATGGCGCCGAGGGGATTAAAATAAACAGGATTTGCACTCGTGCGAGACTAGCGGGGATGAAGCAGGAGTGGAGTTTTCCCCGGGTGGAGAGGGAGAGGAAAGGAGGAGAGCAACAACAACAACAACAACAACGACGATGACTGCCACTATAACCACTACTACTACTACGTCTACTGAAATTGCTGGCGCTGCAGCTGTTTGCGAGAAGAAACAGCCGCGACATCTGCGGCTGCGGTGGGCCGGGGGCGGAGGTGGGGGGGGGGGAGTTGAAGCTGAAACTGGGGTTAGAGCTGGGGTTGAAGCTGGAGCGCTGCTACGCGCTGGGGATGGCCGCACACGGTGGTGCAGCACGGTGTAGTCGTTGTCGTCGTCGCATTACACTGCAGGCAGGAACGAGAGGGGTAGAGCGAGAGAGAGAGAGAGCGCGAATGCATAACAGGCAGCTGCGAGAGGAAAACACGAGATTCATTCCCGGCTCCCGTCGTCGGGAACCATAGCGAACGAAGCATGAGGATGAGGAAGTAAGACGCCGTCGGAAGGCCGCCCTTGGTTGAGGGGAAAAAAAGAGGAAAAAAACGAAGAGGAGAAGCTCCAGTTGTCGCAGCGATCGAAGAACTAGTAATCGTAGTAATACAATAATAGTTCTTCTTGTAATAACACCGGGGAGTAGCAGTGGTGGAGTTGACAGTGAAGCCGCGCGTGTGTTCGCCGTTGTTTTTTGGTTTATTTTGGCTGTCTGCCAGGAGCGGCAAACGTATCGTTTTCAGCACGTCGTGCGTGCAGCGCATGCCGGTACCTAGCGGAGTGTTAGTGCGGGCGCAAATCACCAACAATATACAGTACTCCGCTCACGCGATACAATCAATGCACGCCGCTCATCAACGACAACGATACGAAATACCTGAACTTCGACACTAGATACGTCTGTATTAGCGGCGGATTCTTGGACGGTACTGGAGGAACCGTTCGGGACGATTCTGTTCGCCTGTCTCATTTCTGTCAATGAATTCTGCACATACAGAGCAACTGTTGTGCTCGCTTTGCTTGCACTTTTTCGTTCTCTTTGTAGCAGAAGTAGAAGAGGAAGCCAAAGAGAAAGTGAAAAAAAAGGCACCACCACGAGAGGCAGATATGAACTCTCATGGCTGCCTTGCCCTGCACCTGAAAAGGCCTCATGTCACGTACAAGAGCTCTACCGTAGACAGAGGGCAAAGGCCCGCCGTTCGAAAGGTTTTCGATTCTATTCTTTCGCCCGAGTGCCAACACCACCGTCACCACTCTCCAGACTATCTAGCTCTGGGCTTTGTTTCGCGAACAACATTCGCGACGCATTATCGATGTTTCCTCTGCTATTAGTGTTGGCTGTGGTAAAGAACAACTAATGATGGGTGGCTGGCGGGGCCAACATCAGTTCAACTAAGAGTACCTAGCAGCAATACCAATACCAACAAGATTACGAAAGAGATTACCACCACAACGACGCCATAGCGAGATCACACTATCAAACAATGGCTATAACACCAACGCTTAATATATATAGAAAATATTGTGATTATATATATATATATATATATATATATATATATATACAACAGTAATAAGCTTATATTAGATAAGATTAGCAGCTGGCCGATGGTAGCGTGCTGGGAAGCTGGCAGGCAGCCTCACGCCATTAGCTAGAGAAGTAAGTAGTCATTTGTTGGCTACGACCACGACGACGACGACGACGAATCGTGGAAGATCTAGATAGGAAGGATATCGAAGGCGTGCTGTGCTGCTGCTTCGATACTTCAGTCGATCACGCTATGACGCCATCTCCACGGTGTTTTTCTGCTTCGCGCTTGACCGAAGAACGACACGTTACGCACTCCCGACGAGACTCGGCAGTCCAACAGCGCGACGGCAGCAGCAGCTGCGGTTGGTTGGTTGGTCCGTCATCATCATGGTCGCTGTCGGCGGCCGGGTTCATGTCGAAGTTTGGCTTCGGACTTCGGACTTCGCTTCGCTTTGGCTCTCGACTTCGACACGACTTCGACTTCACTTTACTTCGCCTCATCTTCTGCCATTACGTAAGCAACCGCCCGCGCGGCGTAGGGCAATAGCCAGAAATTGAGCAGAAAGGCGACCTTCAGACGCCAGCCGCGACCCTGCTTGCCGAACAACAACAACAACAGCAACAGGCTGAAGACCCTGACAGTGGCAATCACCACCGCGGCACCGTCATCATCGTCGTCGTCGTCATCATCATTACCATCACCATCTACATAACAGTCGTATACCGATTCACAGCAACAGCAACAACAACAACAACGGCAGCAACAGCACCAGCGGTAGCAATAACAACCGCTGGAGGCGGGCGACTGTTTGAGCATTTTTTGGCAATATTTGCTGTCTCTGTCATTTGGCAGTCTACGCTCCGCATATGCTGATGCTAACAATACCAACAACAATCGCTACAGCAACAACAACAGCAATAACCGTCATGGTTTGTTGCCAAATGGGAAAATAAGTAGAAGAGACAGCGCGTGTATCTCGTCGATCTTCTCTATTATTTCGGTACTATTTTACTCACTATGTGTATACATATATATATATATATATATATGCATCACGTGTTAAACGGATTCCGTTTATATATTTATATATATATATATATATATATATATATATATATATATATATATATATATATAATGTGAACGAAATCACTTTAGCACGTAACAGGCAACCAGTGAGCGTCGATTGTTCGCGTCGAAGCTCTTCACTACGCAGAAAACGCAGAAAATGCGAGAACACTGATCAACCACGCTACCACTTCTCGAATTAAAACATAGCCCCGTGTGCGAATAAAGACATGCAAATGGGTTATGTTGTTAAGGCTGGCCTGATGAACAGTCCTTACTGAGACAACGAAGATGGCATAGTAATTGCAAAACATGACAATAGTGATAACAATTAACGGGAAGCACCGGTGTATTGTTAGCGAAACGGCGCATAACCATCCTCTGTTTTGTTTGGATTCTTTGGAGTTGATGCAATACGGCGGTGTGCACGTTTGCACCGACCTCACTTTTGTACGAGGCGGGGTCATTCGTCACCTAAATGAGCTTTAGTATTGTGTGCCAACATCGTCACGTGTATGTGCAGCTAAAATTCCAAACAACGACAAACCTGCAAACATATATCAATAATGCAGGCAGGCAGACAGCACAGAATGCTTGTGATGATGGGTTCGTGCTCACACGAACACTCAAACAAATTCCAACCACAACATCGCAATGTTTTGTGGGTAGGTACTTTAGTGTTCGTGCAGTTATTATTATTATTATTTTAATGCATTATTACATCACCTTTCAGTATTCGTGTTATTATAACAAATGTGATTATTCACACAATATGAGTAAAGACAGCCGACTAGATTTAGCAGTATGATTGTTTCCATTACTATTAATACTGCTAATACTACGAAAACTACTAGAAGTTTTACCTAACAACTCAAGACTCGCGACGTACTGCATTCTAGCAATAAAGCGCTTGTCGGGAACCTAATAAGCGTTTATATGTATATATATATATATATATATATATATATATATATATATATTATATATATATATATATAATATACATTTCAATTATCGGCCAACGGGAAACAGGTCATTCCCAGGCCATACTGGGGACTGGGCGAGAAAACCGTAAAATCGTGTGCAGTAAATACGGTCCTATACGACCGACGATGAACTCGTCCGCTCCCCCGGTTTATGAGGAAGCATAGCAAACTGCTCCTTAAGATACACACGCAGACGGGCTACAGCTGGCTAAAGGACAAGCTTTGCCAACGTCAAAAGCAACAACATGAATAACAACAAACAGCAAAACCAGCAACGACCGTGGTGACCACTGTGATAGCAGTAACACAGAGACAAAGATAACACCGCTGTTCGCGATACTGCCTAGCAGTACAACAAGAAGGCAGGGAAGCCGTTTCAACACAACAACGACAACAGCGTGAGGGATTAAGATGGGAGGGACCAGCAACTTAAACTCATCACACGAGTGTAATAGCGTAGGCGACACCATCGAGGCGTCAAACGCTAATTTCGAATCGAGATTGATACTTTTTTACAAGCTCAACCTCCCGGTTTCACTGTCTAATTATCAACATATTTTTTATCGGTCTCTTTTCTATATATATATATATATATATATATATTGTGGTACCTCCATTCGAAACCCCGATAGGGGGAAAGGTGGGGGATCCGCTGGTCTGTATATTCGGGGTGGCGGGCACTCCCGTATGTCCGTGCGTAACCACGCGGGCGGCGGGAGTGTAAGTATTTCTTTCTTTTGATATATATATATATATATATATATATATATTTATATATATATATATATATATATATATATAGCGAGAGAGAGGGAGCAGTATTACTCACAATTTGGGCACTTTCTTCTCCTTGCCTTCATCTTTCGTCAGACGGCGTCAGTCATTCCACTTACGTCTTAATTCGCTAGGTCTTGTCATCATATCGATGAGTCGACTAGGTTTAGTCTTCCATCGATGCCTATATGTGTGTGTGTGACGCATAGTAGAGCATGGGAGTGTACATGCTGGACACACGTAGAACTCAACATTGAACTCGACATAGAAATCTCTGTCTCAACGCCGTGCAATCAGAACGACACCACCACCACCCACCGATCCCATCCGAACCTCCTGAGGGTGAAAAGAGAGATCCTTCCTTTTCTACTAGGTCCGCTTCGCCATCATGCAAATCTTCGCCGTTATGCGCCAAAGTGGCGAAATAAATGGCAGGTCGATGTATGCATACATAGGGGAATCATTTTGTGTTGATGACTTTGAATTGGCATTCTGTGAACGCGAGCCCCGCCCCGTTGCATCATACTGTCAGCTTATGATCGGCTGACATCATATATATATTATATATATATATATATATATCAGCAGCTTCCTCTTCTAGTTCAGCTATGGTGAGGCTTTGGTGTCGTCTATTGTCGTTCTATTTTGCTCTCAGCTACTGTAGTGAATAATACTGACTAGTGATACAGTACTCAGAGAACAAGCGGAAGAGACGGAGAAAAACTGCCACAACCGCGTGTGCACTTGATCGAGAAGAAAGAGAGCGAGAGATACACGTTGATTGTTGATTGAAAGCACTTCATTTTGTCGCATCCTCTCCGGCGTGGATGAGTGAGTCTATGTCGCCCCACTGGCCCGCGCTGTAGGAACCACTACAGTGAGGAGCTTTAACTGATGCTCTTATTACAATTGCTACAGTTTGACGAGTACTTCGGAGTACTGAGTGTACTGCAGCCAATGCCAACGGTGGCTTTGAACAGCGGCGGTTCGGACGAGTACTACGTAGTGTGGGGTAGGCCCTGGAATGGGGGCCTCTTTTGTTAGTGGTGTGGCGGACTTCCTACATCCATTAGTCGCCGGGACAGATGATAGATGATGACGACGACAGATTGAAAAGCGGACAGGGGGCGGGACTGATCGAGAGAAATGTGCATTAATTTATATATATATATATATATATATATATATAACCATGGCAAAGATCTATCGGGAGAGGTTATTTTTGTCTGAAAAATCTGGGCCAGTCAGACCAGTGCGTGCCCTGCATGCTGCTGTCGAGCACAGTGTAGCCCAATAGCCCGGGACTGACCTCGATTTCTTCGCTTTCGACAACTTCGCATTTTGGCCACGACACAAGACATCCGCGCTTTCAATAAGTCTCAGTACGTTGCCCGGGGTCGTGCGGGGCATCCTGACAGAACCGTGCGTACCTTGGTCCTGCTGCTCCACAAGCATGTGCGCCGCCGATGTTGGCGAAGCTCTGCGAAGGGCGCTACTCCTCAGCGAAGCGTCAAAAGACATCGGCTGTAATGATTTAGCGGCATCAAGAACAACCACAACAACAATAATAATAATACTAAAAATAATAACAGCAATAACAACCATCAAAGAATTGGGGAGCGTTTATCTATTAGTAAAAGCATTCGTTCTTAAAGAGCGCGAAGGGTAAACGGGTTAGTATATGCTTTATAGATCGAGTATATATGCTAGATGCTCTGATCGCTGCAGAGAGCCAACAAAACTGTGGAATACCAGCAGCTCTAATACAAACATATTACAATGTATACTACATTCGTATAGCACCTCTGAGCAGAGATGGATCGGAGTTTGCCCAACGCGAGCGGTCAAGCGATCTTTGCCTTCTAGACTACGCCAAGCTATTGTCCAGTACTATGCCAAAAACAAAGCAGCAATACCAGATATATTGCCTGTTAAAAGTTTGTTAATAAAACGTCTGATGATGACACTAGTATCTCTCTATACGAGATGATAGTCGAAGCTGTTATGCTTGTATAGATGGTTTTTCTATATTTATAGATGGTTAAGCGGCTATCGACCTATTGCCGGCCACCGTCGGAGTATTACATTGACTTTTGTGAAACTGTCTTCCTGAGCTAGTCTTAGACTACACCAGGGCTCGAATTCTCACTCAAGGTCAAAATGACTCACGTGGAGGTGTCTTCGGTAGCAGGCTAAATAATAGCCGCTATTGTTCTACTGTTGGAACACGTCAAATGGGGTTTGAAGTTGTATATTGACAGTCTCTGTACAACTCTGTCTAGATTGATCTGGATTTCAAATTTGTTTTGTTATATATATAATATATATTATACATATATATATATATATGCAAATGTAAAAATCCAGATACTCTTGACAGCGTTAATAGGTACAGAAGCTGTCAATACTCAATCAAAAACTAGGCCTGGACCTGTTTTGCTTGTTATTTGTTACGCAATATACATCTTAGTTTATGTGGTATCTATATATGTATTAAGCAGTAGTGATGTTTGCAATAATAGCGGTACACTGAGAGTAACATGAATAAGTATATCGTTATACGCAAACAGTATACATACAGTATATTTCACGCAATTTCACCTCTTACAGGCGCAAACGTGTCTGAACTCGCCAGTGTATGTATACAGTTTCATATACTTAACACGTGTACTTCTGTCTGTCCGTTTGTTCTCTTCTTTTCGGCTATCTCTCGCCGCTTTGTGCATGATCTGCCGTATACAGGTTTCCATCTGTCGGGTGTGGTTGCTCCGAAGACGCCGGTGCACGTCGGAGCCGGCGGGGTCGGCGTGGGCGGCAGCTTCGATGTGGGCGCCGGAGTCGAGCGACGCTTCCGTATCTCGATCTCGTTCGACCGTTGCAAGATAACGGCCGTGACGTGCACGTGCGACACGCACGATATCTTCTGGTGCCAGCACGTCGTCGCTCTGGCGGTCTACCGCATCCGCAATGCTGACACGGTCAAACTCCGAGTGCCAATATCCGGTGGGTACCATTGTGACGCGCGATAGATACGTGCCAAACAACCGCTAACACTGCTGCTGCTGCTGCTGCCGATGCTACTGCTATGAACATCAATCATCGGGTCACCATCATCATCGCCGTATAACCGTTCGAATGAATAATACAATCGTTGGAATTTGCCCGTTTGTCTTATATATGTATATATATATATATATATATATATATATATATATAAATGGCATGTACTTGGCGGTGATGATGTTCTTCTTTTATTGCTGTTGACGCGTTGTTGTTGTTGTTGCTGCTGCAACTGTTGTCGCTGTGGTATCAAATACGTGACCCGTCTGTGCTCTGTGTGTGTTGGTGTTGGTGTGTGTGTCTCTGTTTGGTGCGCCTGCAGAGACGCTTCTGCAAATGTCCCGGGAGCAGCTACAAAAGATGCTGCAGTACCTGATCGCCGAACACCACACGGCCGTGCTACCGTCGGCGCAGCGGCTCGCCGATGAGCTTCGCCAGAACCACAGTCTTATCAATCGCATCTCGGGCGCACCCGATCCGACGGCAGGCGGTGCCGCCGACGATGACAACGCGTGGCACCTCGACGAAAGCCAGGTGTCGGAGCAAGTGCGGGCCTACCTCAGCCAGGGCGGGCAGTACAAGTAAGTCGGAGTTGATCTTCATTCACCTGCTAGGGCTATTCTGCTTCGATTGCAGGTGCGCAGGCTTCGTTTCAATATGATCTCGATATCTCATTCCCTTCGTTTCAATATGATCGAGATATCCCGTTCTCTTCGTTTCAATATGATCTTGAGATAAACGACCTTTCAAACGCGTTTATGCGTATGCTACTTGCAACTTGTGTATACGATTCGTTTACGCCGTATTGGAGTCGTTTCTTACAAGATAGCTGCTTATCGATGCTTTGTGACACGCCTTAGTTGAAAAGAGTTCTGTACTGTGGGCTAGCTAACATGCGTTGGCACTCTTCATACGCGTTATCTATAGAGCTGCAAAAAGCAGCACATGACGGTCTCGATCAATACTCGTTATTAGACGCCCACTACTGTCCGTTTTATGCAGGTTTGCGCATACCGGTGCGTTAGTTAGCGGCACTTCATTGCTGTTAGTATGCAGACCCGATCTATTCACCCAGATGTCGTTCGTGTTGGAGCGTAAAAACTTAACGTGAAATGCTGCGATTGTCGCTTCGTTTTCAGTGCGTCTTCCCGCCAGCTCGGCGCACTGTTTGCGAAGGTCAAGGAGATGCTTCGGGCCCGAGACGGCAATGGCGCCCGAATGCTTCGACTCATCACCGAGCAGTTCCTTGATGATCCGCGTCTGGTCATCTGGAGAGCGCAGGGCACTCCGATGGCAGATAAGTGCCGTCAGCTTTGGGATCAGCTCGGCGCCCTCTGGGTGTGTGCTCTTCTGCGTTTTATAGCCAACTTGTAGAAGAGTTTGTTCAGTGTATATATATATATATATATATATATATATATATATATAATATATATATAAGGATTCGATCACTTCCTTAGATTATAGACATTATATTGTACTCGTTTCACCTTAAGAGAGCCACCGCCGGCAATGAGAAGGCGGCAAGAAGATGCGTGCTTCCCAGCCGAGGATTAGAGTTGTTTGTAATACGCGTATGAACATCGGTGTATCATATCTCATACCTGCTTTACGAGCGGGTGGTGTGTGGTGTTTTGTGCTTGGCATGACTTGGCGACTTACCTTCATTATGTTTGTCGTTTTTAGGTGTGCATTGTACTCAACCCACATTGTACGGGTCACGAGAAGGCGCAATGGCGCGAGTATCTCATCAAGTGGTCGAACTCACACGTCTGCCCGTTGGAAGACGCTGACTTCCGGCCGTCGCATCACCACCATCATCACCACCATCATCATCATCACCAACAGCAGCAACAACAACAGCAGCAGCAACAACACCACCGACATAACCACCACCATCATGCAGTTCAGCAGCACGGACCTCTCAACAACCATCCGCTGCAAGGCGCAGGTGGTGCAGCAGCCGGAGCCGGAGGAGGCAACAACAACAATAACAATAACCATCATAATCATCATCAAAACCATCAGGCCAATTTCTACAATCACCACCAAAACCATCCGAATCATCACAACAACAACAATAACAACAACAATAATCATCCGAATCCTCACAACAACCGGCGGCAACCGCTCGTCAACCCCGACGAGTCATCGGAGGAGTCGTCCAACTCCGAGGAGGAGGACGACGAGGTTGCGCCGCGCTTCAATCCGGCGTACCGGGACCGCGAACGCGACCGACGGCGGTCGTCGGCCGATCACCGCTTCTACCAGCCGCGGTCGATCTTTCATCGGGCGCTCGAGTCGTGGTCGCTGTCGTGGGACGACCCGCACCTGCGCTACATCCTGTCGCATGACGGCGTCGATCTCGACTTCCTGCACCAGAGCCGGTACTCGCTGCCGGGCTGCAGCTCGACGGCGCCACCCGTCGTCCACCTGCCGCCGTCGTACAAGCTCGAGAAGTTCAACACGCAAGGCTACCCGCTGTGGCACGAGCATATTCCGACGGCGTGCTCGCGCGTCGAGGCGCTCCGGTCGCACGGCTACCAGCAGGAATCGCTGCGGCTGGCCGTCGCCATCGTGCGCACGCTCAAGCGACAGCAGCACGAGTGGGAACGGTGGCAACACTGCTCGGGCCCGAGCAGTCGGTCGTCGGCCAAAACGTCGCTGCCCAACAACGCCGAGGGCTGGGTTGGCCATCCGCTGAATCCTGTCGGGTCGCTGTTCGACACGCTGGCCGAGGCGTCGCTCGTGCCCGACAGCAAGCACGGCCTCGAGTACTTCTACGAGTCGCTGTACTCGGTTGGCACGTCGAGTGCGCCGGCCGCCGCCGCCGCCGCTCATCCACCGGCGGTGAACAACGACCAGCACGCAAACAACGAGAACGGGCAACAGCAACAACAGCAGCAACAGCAAGTGCAGCAGCAGCAACTCGGTCAGCAAATAAACCTGCCGGGTCAGCAGCAGCCGCCATTAGCTGCGCCGCCGCCGGTGCAACCACCTCAACAGCAACAGCAGCCTCAACCGCAACAGCCAGTTGCGCCGGTGCCAGCTCAGCAAGCTCCGCCTCGTGAAAAGCCCCGATATCAACACGTCACGGTGCCAGGCAGCCTGGATGCGCAGGAGAGTTACCTCAGCCTTGCTGTCGAAGCCGCTCTCATTGGTCTGAGCCAGCAACGCTGCATGCCGATGGGCATGTACGCGCAGGAGAAGGCATGCAAGCAGGAAGATAGGCTGATCGCCAAGCTGCAGGACATCGAGAGCGACCCGCTCATCATCTCCGTCCTGCGGCGTCAGGCAGCTCTGCTGTTGAACTGCGGACCTTTCTCGGCGCTCGGCGCGTCGATACATCCAGAAAGCGTGCCAATGCACACGTTTGCGAGATACCTCTTCAATGCTCTGCTGATCCATGACCCTAACCTTGCGTACGCGGTTGGTCTACGCGCTATGCGTTTACACATCCTAGAGAATCAAGCGGAACCGGATGATCCTGGACATAGCATTCAGAACAATAACAACAACAACAATAATAATAACAACAACGCCAACAATAATAACATGAACAATGGGGCCCAGCTTCCGAACGCCAACGCCCAGGTATTGGGAGCACAGGGTGGTCAGGCGAATCCGCAGCCTCAGGGAGGCCCGTTAGGTCCTGCAGGACCAGCCGGTGCACCACACTTGCAGAGCAGGTATCCACGTTGGTCGACGCTCTCTCATATCGAGATTCAACAATGTGCATTAGCATCCACGATGCTCTCGGCGGCCAAAAGTGAGTTTTTACACAGATTACCATGTCGATTATTCAGCTTGGCGTATATTGTATATGGTATGCTCATGATCAGGACATAATACAGTTTTGTCTATTTTTCCGTCTTTTTCGGGAAGCTTGGCACCATATATATATATATATATATATATATATATATATATATATATTACGTTTTATGCGGATTCATAAGTTCTCAAAATAGTTTTAGCATCATGTGTTCTTGAGCTTAAAGCCGTCGCCACAATCGCCGGATGGGTGGTATGACTGTGTGGTTCTGCGGAAACTAACCCATGCTTGTGCTGGTTGGTGTGTTGGGACGTGTTGCAGACGACGTGAATAGGCTACGAACGGTCCTGAAAGCGGCGCAGAGAAACATCCACAGCTCTGTGCAGCTGTTCAAGCTCGCTCAAGACGCCTTCCGCATCGCGGTGCCGCCCCCGCCCGAGGGTCCCGCCCAGCCTCCGCCGGCGACGCCGATGGGCGCCACGCCTCCACCGCCGCCCCGCCACCTTGCGCTGCTCAACGTCGCGTTCGAGCTCGGCCTGCAGGTGATGCGCGTCACGCTGCACGTCGTGAACTGGCGCCGCCGCGAGATGGTGCGCTGGCTGGTGACGTGCGCGAGCGAGATCGGGCTCGACGCGCTCATCTCGATTCTCGTCAAGTGGAACCAGCTGTTCACGCCGATCGAAGCGACGGGCGCGGTCGCGTCGACCGTCATGAGCCACTCGACGATCATGCGGCTCGGGCTGGACTTTCCGCAGCAGGAGGAGCTGTCGTCGTGCGCGCGAACGCTCGCGCTGCAGTGCGCCTCGAAGGACCCGCCGAGCTGTGCGCTCAACGCGCTCACGCTGTGCGAGAACGACCGCTACGCGTTCGAGTCGGCCTACCAGATCGTGGTCGACGCGGCGGCCACCGGCGTCATGAGCAGCAGCCAGCTGTTCACCGTCGCCCGCTACATGGAGCACCGCGGCTACTCGAACCGCGCCTACAAGCTGGCGCTGCTCGGCATGAAGGGCGTCCACCTGCAGTACAACCAGGACTCGCATCCGGCTATCAGCGACATCCACTGGGCGTGCGCGCTGGCGCACTCGCTCGGCCGCACCTGAGCTCACCAACCTCGTGCCGTTGCTCGTCAAGAACGTGCAGTGCGCCACCGTCCTGTCGGACATCCTTCGACGCTGCTCGATGGCGGCGCCCTCGCTGTCGCACCTCGACGCCGCCAAGCGGCGCTGCGTCAAGCCGCTATCGCTCGACCGGCCGCCGCTGCGGCCGCTGCTCGAGGCGGCCATCTCGGCCTACGTCAACACGACGCACTCGCGGCTGACGCATATCTCGCCGCGACACTACGGCGACTTCATCGAGTTTCTGTCGAAGGCGCGCGAGACGTTCCTGCTGGCGCACGATGGCCACCTGCAATTCAATCGGCTCATCGAGAACATGAAGGTCGCCTACAAGGGCAAGAAGAAGCTCATGTTTCTTGTCAAAGAGAGGTTCGGCTGAGGGAAGAAGTGAGGAATGGATGGATGGTGTGCCGGACCGGCTCGGCTCCCACCGCCGCCGCCGCCGTCAACAATTACTCCGAGCAATCAGACGTGTCGTCATTGCGACACATGTCGCGCTGCAGACGAACAAAGTCACCTACTACTGCTGCTGCTGCTGCTAGACTCATTTCCGAATGATCACAGAACATCGATGGCCAAACTGAGCATTGCCAAAGAGTGTACATATGTCTATAGACCTAGGTAGAGTGAGCATGAAATACAGAGAGAGAGAGAGAGAAACTAGATAGATAGAGACGGAGCGATCGAGCGCGAGAGAGACAGCGAGATTGACAAAGAGCAAGAGAAAAGCAAGATGTGGTCAGGAAAATCCGTTGAGGAGGTCTGGACTCTGTGTGCTGCTAGCGTCTCGCAGTGACGTTCTGACGTACGGACGGGGGAAGACGGATTTTCGAACAGGTCCGCCCGCCTATGGACGCTAGTCTGTAGAGCATGTTGGCCATGTTTACTATTCCATTGTCAGAGTGACGACCCCAGTGGGTGGGGAGGGGGGGCTTTCGTAATCGCGCAATCTTTTCCGGTTGCTGATTTTCTCATTTGGCAAGTTGTGGTACGTCGGTCACACTCGCGCACCCGCCTCGCGGGCATCCGGAATGCTGACCTCCAGACGACTGGAGAGAAGTACTGCGTAGTCTCAGGTCTTCTTACAGCGTATTCAACGATTCTTTTAGGATCTTCAAAGTACCACGGAACGCCGGGTTGCCACTGGTCGGTCTTACTATGATGACGATGAGCCGCCGCCGCCGTTCGTTTTCGCTTTCTTCTGCCGAGAGCCGACGTGTATGCGAGCAATGCAACCTAACGTGCATGTGCTACTCTACTTTGCGGCCCTATATTGCACGCCTCAGTGTGTTTCCTAGTCTCTGCATGTAGACCTGGCAGGCATTTCTTGGCGGTCGAATGAGAATAGAGCAGGGCCACTTTTATTGTCGCCCGGTGGGGCGCAAGGCCCAGGAAACGCCCTATGGCTCTCAGTTATTTTCCAATTTCCCGAATGAATGGAGCGCGTCGCTTACTAATGGAGGACTACGTACCATTGACGACGACGACGGCGCCGATGATGATGATGATCTCTACCGCATCTGTGATAGAAGCCATGCCTCCAGAGTCTCCCGGATTGACGTCTTCGTATACGTAGGAAATATAAGTATCCAATTTTTTGGCAGTATATATATATATCTATAAATATATATATATATATATATATATATATATATATATATATATATATATATATATATATATATATATATATATATATATAATATATATATATATATATATATATATATATATCTATAATATATATCTATATATATATATATATATATATATATATATATATAAGCGTCCTTGAATAAAGGCCATCCAAGCACGCTCATACACAAACTAGCCGCCAGTGGTTCCCTGCATTGGTGGTACTTATTAATACTAGCTTTGGCTGATTATATCAACGTTGTAGACGAAAGCGAACTTAATTAGCACTATGCTGTAGGAGACGACATTATTGTAGCGTGTAGTGACAAAACTACAAAAAGCGGGCATCAGTGATCATAATACTAATAATATTAATAACACATATTAACTTGTATGTATAGTCTAAAAATGAAAGGCACCGATAGCCAATGTGAAGATTAACTGGGCGAATGGCTAATGCGTTCGAACGCTGCGGGGCTACTCACCACTCCTCCTCCTCCTCCGGACTGTCCTGACAGACGACTCTGTTCCAGTGATGCAATATATTCAAATCGAAGCAATTTTCGCGCCACGAACACCAACCAAGCCGGAAGATATCGCATTCATCGGCTTCTGGTCAGGTGTGCGGGCAAAGTGCAAGGAGAGGCATTTGTCAAAAATGAATGTGTCAAAAATTGTTTTAGATTTCTAAGCTGCAACACGGCGTAGATATAAAAAAAACCGTATCTGCAAAGCTCTGAAAACAATATTCACACATTACAAAAAAGTGACAACAGCAACAACACTAACAGCTACAGCAAACAACGGTAACAACCACAGCAACACAAGAAACAAGAACCACAACAATAATAAACACAATGCAACATGAGGGGCATTTTACGTACGTGTAGAAAGACATGAATAATTATGATATATTGAGTGAAACATAGCTTGCAAGCTCTCTAAGGGTGTGACTCCTTTTCGAGTCAAAACGAAGGAATAACACTTGTCAGACACTGTCAGCTGATATACATGCCTAAGCATATGCTATATAAATATACAGCTACATAGTAAGTATAGGAATGTTAAGCCACCGATGATCCGCCTAAACGAAGGAGGGAAACGCGAGAACCGATGGCGGGACACACGCACTCCTTGAGGTAAACGTGCATATTTATTTTTGTGTATATACAACTAGCCAAGGATGTGCGGGCATAGGGTATGAACCTAGTGACACGCAGTCACGGCCTGGGTCGATAAGATGGGCGAAGTACAGCGAAACTGGGCGCGAAGATTGTTAGCCATCTATGGGGATGAACGCGTGAGCCCGGGTGCCGGGGAGACGGAAGCCGGAACCAGGAACGATATGATCTTCTACAACTTCTACTACTACCACCACCACCACCACCAATCTAAGGGTCGTCGTAGCAAGGGACTAACAATCAAGGAGCGGCTGGTTGCACGCTACCGTCGTCTAGAGAAGTTGATAAAGTTAGATCTAACTTTACACGAGTTAGGTGCTCTAGCGCTGCTGCTGCTGCTGCTGGTGGTGTTTGGGTGTGCAAGCCCGTGCTCAGCAAACTTCTGGTCGGCCTCGCTTAGACAACAGCAACAACCACAATAAACCGTTCTTCTGCTACCACTACTACTCTGGTTTGCCTCTGGTCGAGGACAAGGCAAGGACGCGAATATCAAACAGGACAACAACAACAACAAAAAAAAAAAACGAGAAACAGGCCAGACAGACTACGGCAAGGTATAGGGCAGACGGGCCGACAGGCTGGCAGACAGACAAACAGAAAGACAGATTGATAGAACATAGAAACATATAGTTAGATGCGTCGATAACTAGATATATGTATGACCATATATTTCCGTCAACCGGTAGCCGATAGATGACGCGATGACGGCCGGGATATAAAACGAAGCGAAGGCTGAACAATGAAGGCCTTCCTTCATCTCGGTACCCATTGGCTGATCTGTGCGTCTGTTTGCCACCGTCTGGACGCTTGGATTGCTTCTTGCGACGTGCAAATAACTGGCTACTTAACTATAACTACCAGCTGAGTAACGGAAGAAGAGAATAAATAACACTGCTTGGCCGGCGCGGCGGTGCTGGCAATGGGTGTGTATGCGCGTGTTAGTTTGCCAGCTGTTGGTTGGCTACTATGTCTAGGTTAGGCTACCGTGCTTTTCGTACTGGAGGGGTTGTGGGGTGGTGGTGCGGCGGGGGTAAAGGTACATATACAGATAGATAGATAGATAGATAGGCGGTATACAAGATGATCGTGTTTTATCTTTAGTTGGTTAACGACAATAAAGCAATTTTGGCAGATAGAAGGAAGGCAGGAAGGAAGGAAGGCAGGCTGTGAGCTGTGCGCCACGTAGGTAGGTGGATTCTGGCACATTGCTGGTGGACTCGAATAGATAGGCGTCGATTCGTGTATAGTTAGTTAGTTAGTTGTACTGGGCTCCGGTAAACGGCAAGACAGGAGCGACGGCGAGCTATGTGCTCGAGTACTATACTGTACTATTGAATGATATCTAGGCAGGTGTCTATACAGGTTCAGAATGGCGAGTCGATCGCGTGAGAGCGTGTGCACGTATGGATGGATGATGCACATGTGTGTGCGTGTGTGTGTGGGGAGGTTTGTGTGCATGTGGCTGGTGTTTTGTGCACTGGCTGAGGTTCTACATCGAAACGACAAAGAAGATGTGAGAGGTAGAGAGTTGGTCATGTTTGGATAGTGTGTTTACGATAGATGTATTCTACGCTGATCAAGTCGTATGCGACAAGCAGGAGAATGATTGAGACTTGGCCGAGAAGACGTTTTTTGTGCTTCCTTTCTGAAGAAATACGAAAGGAGCGCTGATGGCGCCGAGGCGTTTTAAGACAAGGAATTTACGCACACATCTCCACCTTAATATTATTATCATGCCTTTGAACAATGGATTTTCTCTCACAAACATACAGGGGCGCGCTTACGGTCTAGCCTGGTACACTACGTGGACCATGTAGATCCTAACGCTGCCGGTCGACTCAACAAATAGCAAATTTTCTTCCAAAAAGACACAATTACATATATATATATATATATATATATATATATATATATATATATATATATATATATATATATATATATATATATATATATATATATATCAGTATATATAGATATGTATCTTCTAATATATATCTCTGTCTATATATCATCTATCTATCTTATCTCTATATATAACCTCTCTGTTTCTATATATGTACATATAGATATATCATATGTATCTATATATATATATATCTATCTATTAACATATACTTTCTCTATCGATAGATATACTACATCTATATATAGTATTATATATATATATAATGACTACAATATGCGAGAGAGAACTGGAAATGCAGGGAAACCTGAAGAAGAACGAGTATGCGCGCCAATTCAATAACACGTCTAACAATAGCGAACCACCAACCAAATAGTGAATTTTCCCAATTGTATGCGCGAAAGAGCCTTAACTAATAGCGTGTGTTACAGTAGTAGCGATGAACCTGTACATTGTAATGATCTCCCGAGATCTCTGCCAAAAGTGGGACGTACACATCCATGCATGCATATATACATACACATATACGTATACACTCGCAGACGCACGCGCCAACACGCAACTACGTACATACATCGGCTGTCTAATTTGAA
Source organism: Dermanyssus gallinae (assembly GCA_003439945.1). Lineage (NCBI taxonomy): Eukaryota > Metazoa > Arthropoda > Arachnida > Mesostigmata > Dermanyssidae > Dermanyssus > Dermanyssus gallinae. The sequence goes on along the minus strand of QVRM01006562.1, from coordinate 86,399 downwards.
CAACTATATGGCGGCCTAGGATAGGCTGGGATTTGGGCAACGACCAACGAAGCGGCTCGGTCTACTAACGGAGGTTAGCCCTGCCCCGGGGCAGTTTTCATCGCCACCATCTCGCCAGGCCAGTAGTACAGGTCGTGAGAACTGTACGAATACGAAACTGTTGTTACCAGCATACACGGAGCTTCCACACACAGCCGCCAGAGCGGGGCAGTAGCGACGACAGCACCACCAGTGTTGCGTTGGCAAACCAGTGCAAACCGCAACACCGAACATTAATGAACAAAACAACAGCCCAGCCGCCACAACAAAAAGAGCAACAATAAAAATGAAACAACAATAACAACAACACCATGAACATGTTGGCTGTTATTACGGGCAGACCGTAACACACAAATCCCCCCCAACGAAAGCGGCGAAAACGACGACGGGTCGGACAGATGCGTTCGTATAAGTTCCCCCGTATAAGAAGAGCCCGATTTCTGTAGCTCGCCTCAACACTCAGCCAGAAGCACACAGACACATTGGCACGCATCTGTGTGCACGCAAATGTGCACAGCAGCAGTAACAGCTGTTGATAGATGCATGCATACATACGTGCTCACATCCCTACCTACCTACACGCGTACAATGAACTTAGATCACCAGCAAATATTATTATTATTATATGTATAACTATTATTATTATTATCATTATTATTATTAGCAAAGATTGCAGATTGACGCCGGATTCGTTGTGCAGCCGGTAACCAAGCTTGCTGAGGCGGCTAATCAACTCTAATTCATTTGCAGAAAGACAAAGCGCGGGAAGGAGAGAGAGAGATGATGTAGGAAAACGCTTGTTGCGACCAGAGGGTCTCTCAGAACGTAGATATGCCATTTTTGCGGCGGCACCGCTGGCGGGAGAGTTGACGGATGCCGGCAGACGAAAAGCAGAATAATAATAAGAAGAAGAAGAAAGAAGGAGGGGCCGAGGGGGACGCCAGGGGACGCCAGCAGTGCCAGCACCACCGCCGGTACACAGGACAAAAAGCACCGCAGTAACCATGCAAAGAAACCAACTACCATCTTCGCAATATGCCCTCGTGCACACTTGGTTGAAGACAAAGTGGGGCCTGTAAATTCTATGCAACTATTCCTTCAGTCCGGTTGACACATTCGTCGATGATTTTGTTATTCGATTAGTTAGCAGTAGTAGTACTACTAGTTAGTGGTAGTAGTCGTCGTCGTACACCTAACCTAAACCCATACATATATATATATATATATATATACACATATACAGATATATACGTGTGTACTTCAAATTACAAGTAGAAACTCTTGATCTTATGCACTGCGCGATTGCCTTGCTGATCCTCATGCGGACGCCTTTGCAAAGGCTCAGGCTGGATTGAAGAAGGATCGTTTGGTGTACAGTTCCCGAGACGATCCTGTGTTGCCGTTGACCGGGACACCGGAGCATCATTGTAGCCATTAATTAATTAATGTTTTGTTTTCTTCTTGCCGGAAAGGAAGGTGTACGCATGAGTGAATAATAAACTTCCTAATTTCTCGTCTCCTTGCAAATATACACAGTATAATCCACCACCCGACCCTTCACGGTGAGCATGCATGCTGGTATACAGTAAGGTTAATACTACTACTACTATACTGTAATAATACCTGTAAGAATGAGATAAGTGCTGATAGTGATAATAATAATGATGATAACAATAATAATAACGATGATGATGATGATGATGACGACGATGATAAATAGTAATAATAATAATAATAATGCTAATAATAAGGAGGACTGTCATTACACTCGAGGTGAAGATGAGTAACCAGATAATGCACCTCGTTCCCTTTTGCCACAAAAACTGCAACTACAAAGAGTAAGAAAGTGCTGCAAACGACAGCAACAATAACCACAGCATTAGCAGAAACAACAACAACAACGACATTAACAACAATAACGACGACAACAACAACATCAACAGCAACAAAAAACCACATTAACACACACTAAGCTCCTCTGTAAAATGTCAACGATGAAGTGACATCTGTAGGCCGTACAACGAGAGGGCGCGGCCAAGCAAAAGTGAATATAGTATTGTAAAAAATGAACTAAGCTAAACGCCCTCTTCGAGGCGGGCATTATTGTCGGTTGTATTGCTTTAGCTCTTACTATAATTCTTATTATTACTATTGCTTTTATGACCACTGCTATTGTTATCAATCTCACTATTATTATTAGTACCATTAACATGGCGACAGCATTACACTAAGTTCTGTATATTAGCCAAGTTAGTCTAGATAGCCACCTATGTTACCATATAGGTATTAACTATAAGCAGCAAATAAAACAACCAATTCTCACAAAAATATTTCTTGTCTAATGCTTTCTAGATATCGCCTTAATGTGCCATTGTGTAACGAACTAGAATAACGGACACACAGTACCATGTGCGAATAAGTGATTATAGTACCCTATAGGACTCTATTAATATATATATTATCAAAGGACGGAACAAACTGCAAAAACCGCGCAGTCGGTAAGTAGGACTCTCAAACCTTCTAAAAACCTGGGGTGGATCCTCTCAACAAGGCCGGAGTATCTGTGGTAATATTTTAGTGTAAAAGTATGTAGGCTACCCGTGGCACCATCAGTCCGTAATCTGGCTGCGGTGCTCCATCGCCGCCGCCTCTCTTCCTTCGTCTTCGTTTTTGCCCTGATCACGGCCTCGCAAATTTGCCCCCGTGTCATAGTCCTCTCTCAAGCTGAGCAAAGTGTCCCGAGAGCAGGTCTTCCCGATCATCGCTATATTGGTCTAAAAACTGCTGTGACCAGTGAGGGCTTGGTATTACGTAGCTTCAAGTGCTCGATGCCAGTGTAAGGAGATGCTCTCCTCGATCAGTTTTTCGGTATCATTCGGATAAAAGCCACTGGCACAGCGTTGGTAGAAACGCTCTGGCGGCCTTCATAATCAGCACTTTCTGCGAATTTCTCAGCTTTTTTCTATTTCCCTTGGCTTTCAGTGCTGCCGGTACTCACACCAACGACGTTATTTTTCTTAAAGTCGCCCCCGTGCTTGGCACTAACTTGGTCAGCTTACTCGCCACCTGGAGTGCTTTGGCCATTACGCACTCAACGTATATCGTGCCACTTAGATTTCGTCCCAGCATTACGCTTAGGGTTGTGGCCTACCGGGTCATGTGGCCGTCCACCCAGATGGACAGTTTTTAAAGATTGAAACGCTTTATTCAAGGTAGAAAGAAAAATATACATTTGCGTATATGCATGTATGTCATGTGAGCAATATGTACTTATAATCTGCATGTAGTGCAGGGTGTTGACGGCCCCTAACACTCATGAATATGCCTAAAGATCCTTCATGCGTATAGGTCGCTTTGTAGATGTAGCGCTTCCGTGCGATGAGCACAGGAACCATATTGCTAGCCTGACGCGTTGCTGTTAGACTTTCAACGAACATTTTGTTGAATAGACGCGGGTTCTGACTCAGCATCCTTTGATCAAGCTTCTTAATTACGTCAATTGTGTGGGGAACGTCGGCATGGCACCGATGAACATGGCAGCAAAATGCAACCCGTTTCGTGAATTTCCGTTCCACTCGTTCCAGGCAAGCTTTGTCCTTAATTAGACCCGGAAACCACGCCGGTGCTGCATATGTCAGTAGTGGCAGTACGTATGTAGTATATAATTGTACGTACAGCTCAGGAGAGCGTACTGCAAATGATCGGAAGATCCAATTTGCACGTTGAGAAGCCTTTGTGACAACATCAGTTACATGTTTGGAGTACCTTAATTTGCTGCTCGTGAGGACTCCGAGATCTTTTACAGCTTGAAGTTTGCACAATTCCTGACCCCAATTTTATAAGAGTGTCTTGCATTTCCATGTCGGAAATGCAGGACACCACATTTATGGATGGACAGGTTCAAATCAGGGGCGTCCGCCCAGTCCTTGAAAGCGTCTAACGTCGTCTGAAGACGGCATCTGTCTTCTACAGTGCGGGGCCGACTGTAAAGTTTCACATCATCAGCGTATACTTTAGCTTCAACTCCTCGTGGAATTATATATTTAAGTAAATCGGTGTATAGAATATACATCAGTGGTGCGAAGATCGTTCCGTTCGGACAGCCGGATGACGGTCGACCCACCGTAGAATACTGTTTTGGTAGTGCTTCCTTCCAATAGTTATAAGGGCTTCGATTTTTCCGGTTCTGGCGTTGGGTGGCGAAACCTTATCGACCAGTTAACCCGTTTTAAATCATCCTTACACTAAATTCTGTACATTAGAAATAGGTTTGTTCAATTTTCCAGCAGATCTGCGTATTTTGTAATGAGCAGGATAGCTAGGATGTTTGCGTACGCGACAACTACGAATTTATGGAAGCTTACGCATGCCATCATATGCTAAATTCCACAGATTATGTGGCACATCAAGCAGGTATCGCATATTCACTGCCGCTGTGGCTCATATTTCGGTTGTCTAAATAGGAGTCTATTAAACCCATTCAGGATTATCCCCCTAGTTCGCGAAACGTTACGTTCAACAATACCGGAAGGTACCAATCTATATAATATATTGATATATAATATGCATATTCATTCGATCAGGCTGAATCCTAGTAGGTTAAATGGAGGAGCGTAAGTTCAGCCATGAAAAAGATCTTAAGGCCTTCGTACCAAGGTTTACCTACAGTTAACAAAGTGCGTTATTGAACTTTCGTGTGCGTGCTGAACAGCAATACAACTAATTCGTAGAAATATTTAATGCACAAAAAACACGACATTAAGTCGACTTGATCCATAGGTGTTAGCTTATTTCAATTATTCACGTGTATAGACCATAACTTAGTCAAACATTTTTCACGTATCTATGCTTTGTTTGATGAGTCTAGCTCGGACCAGAGGAATCAAGTACACAGACTTCGATAGTGGAACCGCCGGTTGCATGTCGCCGGGTTCATTTGTTGCCAGTTCAACAAGTGAACTTGAATAAATTGGTTAAGTTAGTTAGCACGCATCTATACCATCCATATAGCGGATCCAGAGCCAGAGTCGTAGTGACGACAACTAAATACTTCAGCGCAACGACGGAAGCGGCTTACAAAACTTGGGTCTATACCTTCGCAGTAGCACCAGACGCGTGTTAGTGAAACTTACGATATATACGCGATGCTCCGACTATAGTCGGCCACGCCATGTTACCTGATGGCGAGCAAATACGTTATGACGAATCAACATGACCCTATCCTAGCAAATGTTGAAGTTTTGGACTGAGCTTGTTGAACGGATGTGTGCGCTTGGTCGAACCAGAAGTATCTCGTTCGATATGCTGCGCAGACAAGTACAGAAGAGGAAGACACAAAATGCCGGATACTTGAATTGTTGTTCTGAAAAATTTTGTCCTCTGAAGTTGTCTGCTGCTTTCAAAGGGCGTGAACAAGGATGTGAACAACGAGCTAATTGTGTGCTGTTTCAGTAGTGCGGATACTCAATCTCTGGAGCCGAGTTCGCTCTACCTCGGGGGTTGAACAGAAAATATCCACACGACAATATTATAAAGGAGAAATTGTAGAATTAAATATTGGGCAAATTATACATACAACTAAACAAGAAGGCCAGTTATCCGTATGAATCATATCAACATAGTGGAGGTAATAATCTAGAGATTTAGAATATGCTTCCCGTATAAAGTAACTTCTATTCAACTTTTGTCGTAATTGAGTACCCTTCTAACATTTTGAACTATAACATTCAATTAATAAAACTACTTTAGGTAGCGCCCTAATGGAAATCCTCATTGGCAAAATATTTTAACATTGATTCAGTGTAGAGGCCTTAATCTCAAATTCACTAATAACCAATAACAAAAAGTTTGTTTTGTTAAACGGTTCCTTATAAAGAAAAAGGTATGCTGGCAAACTCAAACCCGCGCACCTATGTGTCTCCTCTGGTTGCAAGGCGCAGACGAATGCACCACGCCACCGGGCTTGGCAATAGCTGGTGCGAAATGGTGAAATAAGAAGGATGATATGAAAAAAACATCCGGCGAGGGGCCCAGGATGGCACTCAATGAGCAGCCCAGTGTAAACTTGGACTTTCTCAAGCCAATATCACCACCAAACGATGTCTGTTTGCTTGTCAGTGACCGGAGGTAAATACGTGCTGCTAAGTTTGACCTTTAAACTCACGTGCCTTGATCGAGGTATGAGAAAGTTAGTCTCAAAAGGTTATAAGGTCTTGACATTTTCCTGTCCTGTTTCTTCTTTCTGAAATTTTTCTAGGGAGTAAAATGTTGACCCAATACAAGTAATTAAGGATCTTGGTCGAGTCGGCTCAAAGAAATATATAATTCATAATTATTAGCTTTTCTATAGGGTTTGTAAACGGGGTATAAATACCGTCACTACCATTGTGCAGTTTACTGTGGCGTCTAGCAGACCGCGACGCATTGCGGAAATATAACCTACAAGAAACATGCTAACACAGTGCCAACTAACCTGTTGGCATCTCACGTCAAGTTTGTAACATTTGAACAACGTGGTACCACTAATTTGTGCGCTTTCGGGGAGGTGCGAAGTATAATGTGACAAATGCTTAGGTATGATCAATTTTCAAGTGTTTACGGACATGTTGGTTTGTATGTGTGTCACTTTGTCATTATGTCATTTTGACATCGAAGCGTACGGAAATGTTGTGGCTCACGGTTTTTCCAATAAACTTTACTAGGCTTTAAGTTGCTTCTTTCGCGTAGAGAAAAGCTGACGACAATTTTCGCCCAAACAAAGACACTCAGTTAATGCACGTAACAACTCGTAATCTCGCGATCTTTATTCCAATATGCTTACTACTAGCAGTATAAACAATAGCATAGTCATGTAACATTTGTTGCTCTCGCTGCTCTGAATTAAATCCTTCTTAACAGACTGTTGCTTTAAGATCTTTCTGCATTCCCCTTCTTTCGCCGTTGATAGCTTAATTCGTTTTAAAGCCCACTCCACGTCAATTTTCTGACAGCTACACCGGCCCAACTTCAGAAGGGTCGGTGCGGGCTACCATTGTGCAAACTCCTGGGTCCAATTCGCGTGGCAAAATCCAGAGAATCAGCGCTATTAGTTTCTTATATCTATCACATCACCCCTTAAAAACCCGACCACTGCTACGCAGGCGAACGACAAAGGGCCTCACCTGCTGCACAGTGGCGATGTTGACCTATAAACAGAGAGCAGAGGCACATCATCAAGATTGACGACCCCTCTGATCACGAATGAGTGGTGGTCAGTCAGATCTATCCTGTCTAATTGACGGTCGAGCCGCTTCTTATAGCTTGGAGCGCATCTGGCCCATTAGCCTATCGAGTTTCATCGCGACGGGTAGGTCGCCCTTAAGGCTTAGTTTGCCGGCCATGAACGCGTTCGTCGGATTCAGTTTGCCCGAGAACATCTTCAGGAACGTGTCCTTCTCCATGGTGAGCGTGACGTCTGGGTTACCAGTCGGTGGTTTGCCTCTACCGCAAGAGCCGGATCCGTTCTTCAAATCAACGTAGAATGGTTCACTCTCGCCTGGAAAATTCACGTATATATAAGTATACACACATAGATGTTTTATTTTCCTATATATATATATATATATATATATATATATATATATATATATATATATATATATATATATATATATATATATATATATATATATATATACACATATATAGCAATAACTAAAAAAACGAATAAATATTCGGAATGAGAAAGATAATGATTAGGCTTTGTGTGTGTTATGCACTTCATCTAGTATGAACGAGTACTCGCATGCCAGTTTATGAGGAGGTTGTTGTTGCTGTTGTTGTATCCAGCCGGCTCCTTTGAGCAGCAGAGAGAGAAGGTTTGGGGGGTTTACCTTTGACGTCGAAGCAGAACACGCCCTTAACCTGTTTGACGAGGTCCTCGTTCATGAACGCCTGCATTGCTGCGAAGATTCCATCGATAGACTCGGTGTTCGCGATTTGTGCCTGAGCCATTTCTGCGTTGTCTCCCGACTGAGTCTATCGACAGTACGCCAGTGTAGCAAGCGCGCATGGAGGCACACATTTGAGTTCCGCACACCAACCAATCAAACACGACATAAGGCACAACCCGTGTTATTACAGGATTCATCAAGGTAAGGTGCACATAGATTTACATCTACTTCCATATCTATATATATATATATATATATATATATATATATATATATAATTTCTTCTGTTGTTGGCCGTTTCGATCGGAACTAGTATCGTTTCATTTCGCTGACTTCTACTTCTAACACTGTTCCTTCTTACCACTCTATCGTAACAGTAACAGTATTAGCAGAAGTCGACCCATCAGACGGTCGATAATAACTGCTACGATTCGACTCGCAGATTAGCAGCAGCTAGGTAAGGGTGCTCCTTCTCCTTCTTCCTTGTCTTCCATTATACTAAATAATGTTTTCCTTGAAATCGTCTCGCAAATGTATGTCATGGCATGCAAGCTGTGCATCCACCGGACTTTCTTGCTTGAAACACTTGCTCTTTCGCGCTGCCCGGTGGAAGGCGAGGAAGAAACTCTTCTATAATTTTTATCTTTTATAATAATAATAAGAATTTACCTCGTTCCTGATCTAGAGAAACATGCGAATCGGGACAGATCATCAATGGCCACTGGTCCTCGAGTCTATCGAGTCTAGCAGTAGAAACAGCGACCACTGTTGGAATGGAGCATACATCGCTCGCTTGGTAGTTTTTTTTTCTATTTGACGTTCCAAGATTATTCCATATAAAAAAAAAACGTCCTACACACGCCGTCGGTAACGGTCACCCGTCAAATCCAGGTCTTATTTGGCATTTTGACCACCCGAACTTAGTAGAAGCAGCTTTCCGCATTATTTTATTACCGGATTGCATCTAAAGATCAGTGATTATCAGTGGCGGATAGTTGCTGCCGTACGAGATACCGAACAATATTAGGGGCAGTTGAAGCCATTATCTAAGCATGTTGGTGGTTTTGTATTAATTAAGTTGGCAAGACAGCTGGCAGAAATGAGGGAATATGATCGATTACATTCGCCCGAATAATTTGCTTGAGTGAATATATTTAGTTTTGATATATATAAGTGCATATACGTCGACTATCTACTCTGGCAAGCCACGACCGGACGTCGTCAGGTCCTAGCCAGTAGCACATTTTTTCCGCCTCGAAAAGTGCATGTTACTGAGAACGATGCAGCCCGGGTTTATCTCTATAAAATCTTTTTTTGTGACTGAATCTATAAAATCTTTTTTGTGAGTTTACTGAACGTCTTCTTCGGGTGGTCTTTGTGCCGTGTTATCAGCATAAATCCTAGAGCAGACGGTCCAGCTAAATAATAAGGACAACATCTTCTTTGGTCAGCAAGAAGCTGGATGGAACAGAAGCTGCATGAGTTACACGAATAATCAAGGCAAATACTATAAGTAAAACGGTGCCACCGGTGCCTGACAACGATACCGACTTTGAGTATTAGAGTCACTGCTTTTAGTGGGGATTAGCTACAATAAATTTACGACCATCATACTAAAGTGAGTACGATATGGCTGACTGCTACTACCTCTGGCCGAGCCTCCAAAGCAGAATTTGCCGATCATCACGTCAATGCTCGATAAACGAAGTGTGCTCTAGCGCTTCATCTCGTGCCGCCGAGGAAGTGAAGCCAACTACATATTATGACGATCTTGGTCGTCTTGTTGTGACGACCTGAGTCATCAGCCGACGTCAGTCAACTCACTCTGGCGCAATTTACGTCAAGGACAACAGCTACTACAAAGTTCGTAGCCATGCCATGATTTCGTATTGATCTCATGTAGATCTATTCCTGCTGTAATGAACGGGCCACGTGTATCTCGTTCACATATGTACTCGCGCATATATATATATATATATATATATATATATATGAAATAAACGTTGCCAATTGGGGGCCTGATAACTGATACATGAGATAAGTGGGTAGAGAGGAATAAGCCAAGACTATGATCGGTGGAGAAATTTGTAATTATGCAGCTGTTGTACTTGACGCTTGCGTACAGAACTGCACATAAGCCAGATGGGAGAAGAAGAAGAACGCGCGTGATTAGAGACGACAAAATGAAAACGCTTATTAGCCGCGAATTCACAATCTCCGACAGCGTTCTTCGGCAGCGCTGTTTTGGGCTAGAAGTCAACAACAGCACACAGAGAAGAAGGTTGCTGTTGGAAGAACCGCACCGGCTTTCAAACGAATCGCTTCGTGGCCGGTGAGTGCGCCATTCTAAACCATGTTTCTCTGCTGGTTTATATCAGATATGGTATGAGATCCACCAGCATTGCCGATTGACGCTATACTGATGGCACCACCACCATCACCGACTACAACCACCACGACCTCTAGCAACAGCAACATCATCATCATCGACAACAACAACAACAAAAACAACAGTAACAACAACAATAACAACAAAAACTGCTATTATTAATATATGCATATAACAATATATAACAATGATCACAACAATAACGAAACGTAGCAACAACACGGACAACAACAACAACAACAACAACAGCAGCAACGACAATCTAGGACACACAACAGCGAGGACAACAACCGTAGGGATCAATCACATAGCTAGCTACACATCCAGAATTCGCGACGGATGATACCATATCCAGCACCATTATCATCACGACTGTCAACGATACCGCCACCGCCACCAATGCTGTTGAAAAATATTAGTATACTATTGTTATATAATAATGACTGCACTTCTGGTTTACCACCGCCACCGCCGCCAGTATGACTTTGACCAGCACTGTTAGTTGTTACTTCAATTACAACTACCACCACTCTAGCAGTGGCAGCAACAACAACAAGTGGCAGTAGAACACAAATCGGTAGCAGGAAGTAGTTCTGATACGACGGACAGAACACAGTCGATCATTATTAGATCGAGCGGGGAGTCATCCAGTCCTCTAACAACAAGGACAACACACGTTCGTCCCGACATGACGACACGAGTGACCAAAGGATGGATGATGATGATGATTAGCCAACCAACCAACCAATCAACCAATGAACCAACGAATGGCAGAAATAGTGGCGTTCATGCTCTTATGAAATATTGGCGGCGATCGATGATCGGTGATTATTCTGTCGATCGGCCAGTGACGTCGTGCTTCTCGAGCGGATTACGGACAAACAATGTTCGTACGGACGAAAAACACGACGACAACGCGACGTCAGGCCAGGCCAGTTAATTTTTGTTGCTGTTCTTGTTGTTGAGATCACTGCTGCTGCTGTTGTGTGATTATTGTTGTTGTTGTCCTCTATTCTTTTGCTGAAGTCGTTGTCATTGTTGTTGTTGTTGTCCTCTATTCTTTTGCTGAAGTCGTTGTCATTGTTGTTGTTGTTGTCCTCTATTCTTTTGCTGAAGTCGTTGTCATTGTTGTTGTTGTTGTTGTTGCTGTTTTTAAAGTTGCTGTTGCTGCTCTTGCTAAAGTTGTTGTTGTTGTTGTTGTTGTTTGATGGTGTTGTTAAAAGTTGCTGCTCTTGCTGAAGTTGTTGTTGGTGTTGTTAAAGTTGCTGCTCTCGCTGAAGTTCTTGTTGTTCTTGTGTTGTTGTTGTTGCTGCTGTTGCTTTTGATAAAGTATAATTACAGGCTTCGATAAAGTTTTCGTTGTTATTTTTTGCTGTTATTATTATCAACGAATGAAGTGCTGGTCGCAGTGCTGCTGCTGCTGCTGTTGTTGCTGCTGCTGCTGCTGCCTTTGTTGAGGTTACTGTTTGGTCAAGTTCGCTGGTTGGTTGCTTGGTTCTCTGTTGGCTGTCCTCCACACTTGCCTGTCTAGTAGATAGTAGAGCCAGACGCAGCACCGAGGATACGAGGTGATGACGTGCTTGATGCGTTCGGCGTGCCGCTCCTGCTGCTTCTGTTGCGTTTGTTGCTAAATTTGTCGCCGGCCACTACAACCAATCGGATGGCTGGACAATCAGCTACAACAACACGACTCAACAACGGCTTGCGCTGTCCACACTGGCTGCGCCGTCGAAAAACAACTGTTGCGGACGTCTGTGTTCACGATCGATCACCGTGTGGCGCAATCGACGCACGGATATTCTGAGATAGGCAGGCAGGCAGGCAGACAGAGATGGGCTGGACAAATAGGTAGCTAGATAAATTCACAGATCAATAGTATGTCCATTTGTCCGTCTGTGCCTATGTATCTATCGTCCCCCTCAGCGTAACTGGCGCTGCTGCTGCTGCAGCTGCTGCGTTGCTGGTGGTGGTGATGGTGGTGGTGATCGGAAGCGTGGCGGGCAGGGGCTAATGTAGCCTTGTCGTTGTCGTTTGAGTCGCCATTACGATACGGACAGGTCTCTCGCGGGAAAGAGATCAAAACTCTACCCTCTCTATTTCGCACTTTTTCTCTTTATATATATGTATATATATATATATATATATATATATATATATATTATCTCGCTTTTCCGACTTTGCCACCCTCTCACAGTGCCTCTTTTCTCAGTATTTATCTCTCTCTCTCTCGCTCTTCCGCTCTCTCTTAATATCATTACACACACACACATACCCACCCACTCTTTCTTTCTCTCTCTTGCATCCCTTCTAGGTTTGTTTCTTTCTACGAGTTTCAATGGTCACAACGCAGCCGGTAAATTGTTGTCGTGGCTTCGAACGCACGAACCACCACCAACAACAACAACAACAATCATTTGCGTTGGCAATGGATTCAGCAGCTGTATGAGCAGCCGCGGGAGCAGCGGTAGCAGCAGCAGCAGCAACAGTGTTCGCTGCGAGTGGCGGGTATCTTTGTGGTAGAGTAGTTCCTTTCCTTTTGCTGGAAGGCAAAATCGAATAGGTGCGAGAGGCCGATGATATTGACAGCAACGTGACTACAACAGCAACACCACCAGCAACAAGTCCAACAAAAAATAAACAGTAGCAACAACAATTGCAGCAACAACAACAACAATCGCAACAACAACAACAACAACAGTCGCAACAAGAACAACAACAACGACGATGATGATCACAACAAGGAGAAGGAATCAAAAGCGATTTCCTCCAACAGACCCTTTCCGCGTGTCTGCTGATCGGCGGGCCAGCCGGCCTCGCGCTCCACCGCCGGTGGGCGGCGCTGGAGCGCGCGCGCTGTTGAGAAGAGAGATGGCGTTGATAATATGTCGGCTTCGACATGGGCGACATGGGGGCGTCGGCGGGGGCGCCGGCGGGGGCGACTACGCGTGAACGCTCGACTGACTGGCCCAAGAAGTAGACGACAACATCAGCAACAGCAGCAGCAGCAGGAGGCTGAACAGCAACAAACACCCGATTGCCCACTCGCATCTAGCTCCCATATGCGCAAATACACCTTAACTAATCCCATCGCCGCGGCAGCAGATCTCTATAGTAGTGTCGATGCGGTGGTGCCGCTATCGCTGACCCCTGGCGTTGCTGGCCGAATTGACTGGCTCACTACTTGAGCGCGCGAAGCCGACAAAAGGGCAGCCGTGTGAAATACAGGGGGACGCATGGCGAAAGGAAACGGATGCCGGTAGAGATAGTAGATAGATGGATATACAGAGACGGCCAGAAACGAATGGAGACACACAGTGAAAGAAAGAAAAGGAAAGTAAGAGAAGAGAGAGAGGGGGGGAGAGAGGGAGCGCGAGAGACGATGGTCAGGGGAATGGTTCCATCATATGGTGTTTGTTCAGCGGTTTATCATGCGGTATCACGGTGATCAATACTCGCCTCATCCCTCATCACAGGCACAGCATAGTGATTGTTAGTTCAGGAAATATACACGGGCAACGGCAACTTACCTCCATAATTGGAGCTTGCAAAAACACAGATATCTACATACCAACATACACACATATACCCCACATCCGAACCCCAGTAATTCAATACACGACGCACGCATCTCCCCTCCTCGCACCCCGTAGACAATATGAGTAAGCACAACTTAACAAACGCAGCACTAGGAGGTCTAATAACCGTCAAATGGAATGAGTGAGTAAGAGATATCGAATTAGATAAACAGGAATAACAGAATGGTGTTCGGACACATCAGGCTCGCACGCCGTGATAGCCATGATCAAAACAATACGGGTAGAAATAATGACAAAAACGACAGCAACAACAAGGGAAGACACAACAACAGCAGCAACAACAACAACAAAAAATTAAAAACCAACAAAAGCAACCGCAATCACAACGACAAAATCTACAACAAACGGAAGGACAATGATGACTGCAATGATAACAAGAAAAACAGATATAACTAACAACACAGCAGTACAGCAGCCGCAGCAGCAGCAGCAACAACAACAATCGCTGCAACGGTAGCGGCGGCAGCAGCAACATCATCATCATCATCACAACCACAAGGAAAACAAGGAAATCATTATACTACTGATGTTAACTGACAAGGATACTAACGCTGTAAAAATGGTGGTGGCTGAAAACTACAGTGCCGACAACACTAATACATAACAAAACGGGAATGGTTGTAATAACGGTGTTACCAGAAAAAACACAAAACTTCTGTGCTAATAATGCGCGTGGCGTGCAGCTGTGGGGTGGGTCTAACTGGCCAGGGGCTATCTATCACGCTCAAGCACGATTGCTCGAACTCCCGTCGAATAGGACTTGTCGCTTGGTGTCGCCAACAAGTTCCGGACCAACCGGAATCGGCATGGGGAGGGGCTGGATTGGACCTTCAAGTTCGAGGCCACTGTCGTATTCTGTCGTAAGCTCGATGCGAGAAGGAAACGATTTCGCAGGCCGACGATCAAACCTTACCAAAAAAAAAGAGACTCGTCTATTTGTCCCCGGTTCCGACCGGAAAACCTTATGAACGATACATTTCTGACCGCCCACAGTGAGTAACGGCAGAAGCGTACACTCGCTGCAGCACTTCGTTCGACAATTGCAAATGTGAGTTACTCAATCGTTATACCGGGATACAGTGAATAAATAGCGCGTCTTTTTTTTGCCGTCTACCTGTTTATATCGAATCATATAGTAAGTGATCGTAGTATATCTGTTTTAGTCGTGTCATTCAAAATTAGACTGACAATAATCAACTTGATTGGTATCGGACAAGCCACATATCCTACGAGCCGCCAGCATGCATCATGCAATAGGACAGACTTCCGTTCATTTTATGATCGTTACTTGCCGCACTAGATCTTATTGACATCCTATTTACTGAAATTATTTCCGTATCAGTTCTAATTAAAGACAGCAGTGCAGCAGGGCGTACCTCTCAAAAATTGAGCTGTCGTTTTTTGTTACCATTTACACATATGTAGGTGCTACGGAAATTATTACGTACTTACATCTAAATTGCATAGTGCCATAGCTTAAATCATAGCATCATGCGTAATAGGAATATTAATAATAATATACGAATATAGTAACACACATACAGGTGGCACAGGTGTACAATCAAAGCATTTACTATTACGCTGACGGAAAACCATAATTAGCATTTACGTCTACACGATTATGAGGAGACACTTCTACTTCTGCGACGATAATAGCCAACAGAATTTAGTTAGAATTGCGTTTTCGTAATTAGAACTTACATAATTTTTTTAGCAGGTATGAAATATTGATACTATCAACAAGGGTAATCACTGTTTAAAAGTTTGGGAGTGATGCAATATCTAGAGCGCCGAAATCTAATGTCTTATTATATTATTTGGATATATGGTGTATTCTACAATCATTGCCCTGGTAAAGTTAAGATATGAAAAACAGCAGCTTGAACGAAGACTTGTTAATTTCTTCGCGTCTGCTTTTTAAAGTTCTTGACAAGATGACAAAGCTAGAGTCCGCGATGCCAAACAGAGACGTCCACTGTATCGCAATATATTGCTCTTTAGCCCACGGATAAACTTTGGAATAGTGTATAGTGATATTCGGTTGCCCCTAATAGGAAGAATAAGTACTACCATCGCCCTGACACTCCAGAGGCAAGCCTGACTTAGGAGATGAAGTTTCGGATGATTTCTAGACGCCCAGCCTAACGGATGGTGTCAGTCGTCCACAATGGCGTTCATATCATCTGATCGGAACATTTAGGCCGAAGACTATAAATATTTGGGAACGGGCAGCCCACTGCCTCGAATGGCCGACATCGCGCGCTTTCCTGAACACGTTCCGCATGCTTGTCAAGAGATTAACTACAAATTGAAGGGGCACGTCTCTATGTGCTGCTGGCGTCTGTTTGCGTACTTAGAACGTCATCGCTGAAGCGCGCGGGACTCGAATTTGGACCTGCTCCACTGCCAAGAAAGACCCTTAGACCAATGTGTTCACTACGGCTGGAGCTGTAGCTGCCACACTCTCCTCGAAGGGCCTGCTTTCGGTCCTGGTGGTCATACCGAGGTACGCTGAGATGTCCATTGCTGATCAAGAAGGGGACTGGCACCGACGAAACCCTGGAAACAACTACAACGAACGGCTGGATCTGACCTCTCTCGTGAGACTTCTTAGCGCTGCCTAAGAAGAGAATGACGATCTGGTGGTGGTGGTGATGCTAACGTTGGCGGAGATGGCAGACACAGCGGTAGCGGCGATGACGGAAGGTGCACGCTAGGACCAGATCTCCTGTAACTACAGGCGCCTTGGGTTAGAGAGCCAGTTGGAGCATCCAATAGCAGCAGCGGTAGCTTGCTCGGTACAGTAGCAGGGACAACGAGTTTATAGCCTGCGAAAGGGCGACAATGTCCTGATTGGCCACTACCGGTTATACGCCAGTGGTACATACAAATGAATGAGAAATCGGACACAACAACATATTGTTCTTTCACTCTGTCGGCCATTCTGATCCGCTCCATAGATAATTATGGCATGGACGACCAGCGATCGTTAGGGAGCCCAATGTGCATCCGAAAGCTGGTGTTCAAAGTCTATGGAGCCTTGTGCCAGGAGGCCATATATCGGTTTACACAATTTACACAAACGATGGATGGAACCATACCAAGAGGGCGTTACTCTCCATATACAGTTATGGTTTTAATTGTACAAGTACTGCGATATCCCCACAAGATCAGAGTATCAAGCTAAACCGAACGGGGTAGATGCAACGCTCCATAATTACAGTGTAGAACGTATTATTTCCGTTCGCTGACATCTGATAGCTCCATCTAGTTTGTGTTTGAGTTCGGAATCCGGCAGGCAGATAGATAGATAGGTAGGTAGACAGAACAGGCAGACAGTCAAGGGTTTAGTGTGATCATTATGACGATGATGATGAGAATAATTGGAAAATATTCGACCACAGATATGTCGCAGAGTGTATTGGATGAATGGATGTATGTAGACACGATGACAATATCACGTTAACATTACGGAACCCCCAATACCTTCTCGTTACTAATATAGACACTAAATATTACTGGACACATAGTAGTTCGGGCTCAATCACCTAAATCGTTAGCCCTTCAAATCGTCACTGCTGATATAATTACTATTTCTCTCGTTTTTAACCTTGCTTTGATCTTTGATATTTTGTCCTTACCAGACATATACATGTGTGTAGATCATCGTATTTTTCTGTATACACTACAGAATAAGAGATGATCGTTAAAATGTCAAAAATATGCAGAAGATTTGAGCCTAGCTAAACTACTGTAAGCTGCATTACGGTGATTAGCATATTTAGATTACGATTTATAAGTAAGTGGGTTTCAGTGGTAAGCAGCAATGAACAAATAAATCAGACTGAGACAGAACTTGCAGAGCAGGAAATATTTCCGTTGCTAACACGTGGGGGGCGCAGCGTTATGGAGGCGAGTTTCGACGGGCAGATCGATTGATTTGAGCGTATGAATAGAAAAGAGTCGAGGCAACAGATATAATCATAGGCAACCAATTTGTGACCGGCGATAGCGGTTTGCGTGCGAACCGGCCGTAAGGAAAAACTGCCTTAGTAACGCTACGACTTAATGCACATGACTGGGCGAAGAGGCTTGGTCAGCGAGTAACCATCATAACTTTTCAATAAATGTGTATATATATATTTATATACTATATACTATATATATATATACTACGTAAAGCTTTGTGGCACGGTATATCAGAGGATTCGTTTTGCGTTAGTGCAATATATTCTAATCTTAAAAATCGGTATTTCTATATACGATGCTTACAACATCTGCCCTGAGCCCATTGAGACAATTGTTACTTCTTATATATATATATATATATATATAAATATATATATATATATAAATATATATATATAATATATATATATATAACTATATATATATATATATATATATATATATATATATATATATATATATCTATATATCTATCTCTATATATCTATATATATATATACATGCTATCTTTATTACGCCGTTTCTATTTCTCGCAAGGCGTTGTTCTCGTTAACCTGGCGCGGGGTGTCTCTCTATCCTATCTGATCTCGATGCGCAGCGCTGTTGTTGTCGGTGTTGTTTACTAAGAATCTGAGTGGAAAAACGCAAACGAGAGAGAGAGCGAAAGTGAGAGAAGGAGCGAGGAGAATGAGAGAAAAAAAACGAAAAAGAGAAGCAGGAAAAGGATAACGGCAAAAATCAAAACAAAAACTACAGTTTTCGTTTTTCATCTTGAAGCAGCGGTTTGTCGGCAGTCCCAAAGGCAACAAACGCGCAGTCGCCGGCAATTCTCTGCATCGAGACACGGAGAGAGAGACAGGGGGGGGGAAAAAATTGAATCTCGACGACTGCAACTCGGACAAATGTACAAGGCCAACATCGTTGTGTGAGGGGTCGCGTGGCGAGGGGAGAGTGTCGGGACCAGCGCGTCTGTTTATTGTATGCGTCATGCCAAGCGGTGAGCGGCGGAGTCACCGTGCCGGTTGGACGGATCGCGATGACCCGACGCGGAAAGACAGCCGTAGTCAGGTAATTAAGAGAAGAGAAAGTTAAAGTGGAAAAGAAGAAAAAGTAAAGCTAACGAAAACAACAACTGAAAGCGAAGAAACGGAAAACGAACGGACGACACCGTAAGTGTAGATGTAGCGAATGCCGCTGAGTGTGTTACACCTTCTATGCACCTCCCAAATCCCCCTACAGTGGGTTTTAGGTCAGTGGAGTTCTATTTTTTTTTTGAGCAAAAAAGGAGACATGTAACAATGAAGAAAAAAGAGCGACAGGCTACCGGAGTACACTCTCCCTGGCGTGCATATATATCTATATAACATATATTTTTTTAGGACAAAGTTTTTAAACGTTCAGGAGATTGTAGTGGAATAGTGGTGCACAAGCGAAAGCTACAAAACATCAATCAAGGGCGTTTGAGTCCACCCTCTTCGAGATTCATAATTATTACGCCTCTCAACAAGCTCCCTTATAGCGAATGTCAAAGTAAGCTAAGCGAGAATATCAAACATGGCAAGAGAAATTACTGCTTCACAAATCGCAGAGGAATTTTTATATCTAGTTAAGAAAAATAGGCAGAATGCAGGCGGCGTGCCCGGTTTGCTCTATACGGTTAAAAAAACACTTCAATGTAATCTTGGTCTCGTAATAACATTCCCCAATGGACCCCTGTATCGAGGCGTCTGGAAGAGCCAAGACTCCTCCAAGACTCCTATCTAGGCAAAAAAGCGGCTGCCTGGAATTGAGTTACCCTGCCCAGATGACAACCGTAATGAGCATCGTAGGCGGTGAATCGCAAGGAGCACTACCGTTTACTTAACATTTCGGCAAGTATTATCTCACACACACACTACACATTTACATTATAGAAGCATTACCAGAAGCACCGGACATTCGGGCTCCGTGCAAAACGTTAAACACTGTCGACCGTAATGGACGTCAAGAAAATGACAGTGTGTCTGTCGGACAGCTTTTGACTCAGGTTCATGAACTTAGGCTAGTGAAAAGTTCCCTTATAACAGAGTCCCCCTTCCCCAATAATTTGCTCTTTCGATTAAGAGAAAATTATTAGGCAATACTAATATTATTATTATTATTATTATTATTATTATTATTATTATTATTATTATTATTATTATTATTATTATTATTATTATTATTATTATTATTATTATTATTATTATTATTATTATTTAATAATAATTTAGCACCCCCCCCTCAGGATGACAAGAGGATGTATGCGTTCGACGTCCGTGCCACAGGCCTTAATGCCCATTGCGAGCGTCGAGACATGTTTTGTACTGAATATATGTTAAATAAATATGTATGTTATATTAAAAAAAATATTGAACACCCGTATTCGGAGAAAGAGAGGATAACCGTTGACGCTGAACGAGCTGAGTTTGTTTTCCTAGTAGCATAGAATAAAATCATCATCGTCAGACCGAGTCTTCAACACCTTCCCTCTACTACTGGTTTGTCTATGACCGGTCGATCGGGTCATTTGTTGCTGTGATTTGTGGTTGTGGCGTACTGCATCAAACACAGACGTGAAGAGTGAGCAAAAATCGCCACCCCACGAGAGAGGAATAGATTATTGAGAGAGGAAGAGAGACGAGGACGCCGACGCCGACGACCCCGACGATATAGGAAAAAGATCAGCGGGGTCGCGGATGCCAAATTTGCCCTAATCGATGCGTTTTCCTCCTTTCAGTCATCGCCGCAATCAATTTGTTGTCTGTGCATAAGGATAAGTCCGCTGAATCGATAACCGCTAAAGTTGATAATATGACTTCTGCTGCTGCTGATGTTACAACAACAACAACAACAATCATAAGACTAGTTACTAACTACTAGAACCGACAACAACATTCATTACCAGTTACTAAAACACTAGACAGCAGCAACAACAACATATAGTAACAGATACTAAATCGCCAGGACAACAACATGCATCACTAGTTACTAAAATACTAGAACAACAACTTTGACGACAACTTCTACCGATATAGCTGTTGCTACTACTGTTACTTCTATTACGGATGCCATAGCTAAGCTACAAAGTTCTACTATTAATAGTAACATTAATTAAAATCATGTCTTTCGCCATTGCAGCAGCCCCTTCTGCTGCTACCTCTTCTGTTCTGTTGTTGCTTCAGCTGCAGCCGATGTTGCTTCAGCTACTGAAATGGCAACTTAATTGCTCGCACTAATGTCAAATTCATAAACGATTTGTGCTCTTTGCTTGCGCTCGCCAACAACGAGCGGCGATTGTTGTTGTTGTTGTTGTTGTCGTCGTGTTCCTGCTATTGTTGCTGTTGTTGTCGTGATACAGCTATTCTTGTTGTTGTTGTATTTATGCTATTGTTGCTGTCGATGTTGTTGTTGTATTTCTGCTACTGTTGATGTCGATGTTGTTGTTGTATTTCTGCTATTGTTGCTGTCGATGTTGTTGTCGTTTTGATTGTTGTTGTCGATGTTGTTGTTGTATTTCTGCTATTGTTGCTGTCAATATTGTTGTTGTTGTATTTCTGTTATTGTTGCTGTCGATGTTGTTGTCGTTTTGGTTGTTGTATTTCTGCTATTGTTGCTGTCGATGTTGTTGTCGTTTTGGTTGTCGTTGTTGTATTTCTGCTATTGTTGCTGTTGATGTTTTTGTCGTTTTGGTTGTTGTTGTTGTATTTCTGCTATTGTTGCTGTCGATGTTGTTGTCGTCGTTTTGGTTGTTGTTGTTGTCGTTGTCGTTGTTGCTGCTGCTGCTACTGTTATCGTTTTTGTTGTTGTTGTTGTTGCCGTTGTTGGCACCGGTGGCGACTTGTGCAATGCCAAGTGTGAAGTCGTCAGCCAGCTTCTGTTCCGCTTTTCAATTCTGTTGGCTTGACGCAAACAGACGCAGCGGCAACGACGACGGTAGTCCATTGGGGCTTCGAGTGTGCATGCGATGCAAACGGCCATAAGCAGGTATTTAATAATGCTCGCCACGTGAAAATGCTCGCTCATCTGTACTGGGGTTACTAGTGGTGATTGTGGTGGTGGTGCTGCTGCTGCTGCTGCTGCTGATGATGATGATGTTTCCCTCTCATCATTTCCATCTTCATCACCATCTTCTTCTTCTTCTGGCACCATCTGCTTCTTGCCTTTTCGTCTTCTGCTGCTGTTGCTGTTGCTGCTGCTGTTGTGATTTTCTTTCATCGGTCGCTCCACGTGTGCGTTCATGCAATAGTTCGAGCGACGATAATGTTACATAATAGTAGTCATTTACCATTAGCCATAATGGTTATGTAATGCCTGCTACCATAAGCGAGCATTTTTCTCCACCGTCATCATCATCATCAACATGAACATCATTGTCGTCTCCAGCCCATCGTTGTTACACAGCAATCGGGCTGGCTACGTCGTTCGCCGGTGGAAAGCCGCACCATCGGGATCACGCCAGGCGCCGCTCGCCTCGATCAGAGAAGCACCGAATGAAAGCAGATCATGAAGATTCACACTTCTCTTCCCCCCTCTCTCTACTTTTCCCTCTATTCTTTTTATTACTTTCGTTCAACTGCTTTTCTTTCTCGCCATGTCTTCTATCTCCTGTTCCTACTATTGGAAAAATTCTGGGAAATAGCTAACACCAACAGCAGCAGCAGCAGCACAGAAGTCGTCCAAGTACCATTCTAGGCAACAGCCCAAAAAGTCGGTACCGAGTGCGTTGCAATGGCTAAAGCTGGGTTGCTTCGGTTGTACGGCAGCAACATAAACAACATGGCACCATGCAGTTATATAGTTTTATTATTATTATTATTATTATTATTATTATTATTATTATTATTATTATTATTATTATTATTATTATTATTATTATTATTATTATTATTATTATTATTATTATTATTATTATTATTATTATTATTATTATTATCAGTTATATAGTCATTTATTATATCATATAGTCGCTATATAAATCTGGTCATTTTTGCCGGATCGTTGACTGACAACACACCGATAACAACAAATAGACTAACAGAAGTTTCTGTCGCATTCGAGGGACGGGCGGATGGTTAAACGACGTCTTGGCATCTCACCATTTGTACTACCAGTGTTAGGCAAAACATTATCTTTAATAGTACTAGGCGAAACGGGCCTTCTTTCGGTCACGCAGGACCCTACAAGTATCGTTTCTTGGTCGCTAACTGATCTACATAAAGGTCTGCTCTATTGCAACCGGTGGGCACTGGCGGGCAACCAACCGCTGCTAGACAAATCGTCAGAGATGTTTCCAATGTTTTCTTCATAAACCCTATATATTATTCTGCATCATCATTATCATCGCCGTCATCCGTATCATCGTCATCATTTACCGAGCTAGGTGGCTTAGGGGTAAGCCATTGCCTTGGGGCAACGGGAGGTTGTGGGTTCAAGTCCCTCGGCCGAAGTTGATTTTCATGGTATCTAATGTATACAAAGTGAATGCCAGAATGGACTATAATCGAAAAAAAAAAAGAAAACAAATGTGCCAAAGAAAAAGCATTGGTGCCTTATCATCCCCATTAGATGCAAAAAGGGAAAATAAAGCAAAAGAAGAATCAACATAATTGACCCTGATCGTCGCCATTTCGCCCAACTCGTAGGGACATATGAGGAGATACACGTCCAAGGTGATCAGATAAGTGAGTGGAGCAGGAGTTGCTGGTACCCCGTGGAAAGGGTGTGTGTTTTTGTGCGAGCCTGTGAGAGCGATAGAGATTGACAAAAAGCGGTCGCCAATTGGCAGTTGCCAAATCGCGCCCAATGTGTACGAGCGTTGCGCTGTCGATAATCAACCTTGGCTGCGCTGTAGCCAAGTAGTTCTTCTCTGTGCCGGGAATGTCATGAATGTCGCTCCTTAACAAGAAGTACCCTGCTTACTGTCTCAAAATCTCAACCGGCTCGCCAGATAAGCGGTGCGGTAGGCAAGTGCAAATATACACTCGCCCGCCCGTCTATAATGAATGTACGCCTACTTGAGAGAAGGCTGTACGATACGATACGATGCTTGCGAAACAGTTCGCACGATTCACTGATAGTCGAAAAATTGTCGGAGCACGCAGCGCATTAGCCAGCCAGTTATTCGTTTTCATTTTTGACATTTCTTATTCACAACTGACCGCGCTTGTGTCTCTACGTAAAGTTGATTGATGTATCTCCCTTTGTACTAACTTTGCACGTGCTGCTTTGCTGTATCGGTGCCAATGCGTACGTTTTTTCCTGTGCATTGATAATAATAAAAGTGCAGTATATATACTTATATATATATATATATATTATATATATATATATATATGTACATACATATATATACATATATATATATATATATATATATATATATATATATATATATACTTATATATATATATATATATATATATGGGGAAATACTTCTTATTAGAAAATTCATGTATTGGCTACTGGACGGCATAACAGGTGGAAGATTGATAGACGCCTTACACGGAAAAGTACCTGCCAAACAGCCTTTTGCAGTGGTAACAACTTTCCTGCTCGTAGGTAAGAAGTAATACACACATGAAATCTGAAGGACATGCTACCTTTACCGACGATCACCAATAAATATATAAATAGAGCGGCACACAAATATATAAATACAATTCATTGTTATATATATATATATATTATATATATATATATATATATATATATATATATATATATATATATATATATATATATATATATATATATATATATATATATATATATATATCTACGCGAAACACCTACGTGTGAATATAATACAACAGCTCACATTCAAGTTCTGTAAGCTCTACCAGCACAACACACGGTTACAGTTAGTTACTACCGTAATCCTGTTAGTCACAATTAATTGACACAAGGAAACTATTCAGGAACAAAAGTCGATGATGTGGCATGAAATAATGCCACTTCTTCGCGTACGCGTATCACATGTCGCCGTATAGGTGAGGATACATGGCCTACACATAAAGTACCCTGAATATAATACAAGTGAATTGATAGTGTGGACAAAACTTTGATTCGACGACTGGCAGCTCTAATTTTGGTACTTGCTACAAGCTAGTAATAGTAGTAGTATAGCTATAATATATAGTATACAAAAGTACAGCTATAATAGGTTTAAGCTAAGGGGGGTGGCGGTAATCTGTGATACAGAGATCAGAGATGCCGAACCGATTAACAAAAAATCTCGCCAATTAGACAAAGCTTAGACTCAGCCCAAGCGCAATAATAATAATAATAATAATAATGGCGTCTGTTATTCTTACATCAGTCCTGCATTGTGTGCGCTTCGCCAAAAGAGAAATTCACGCATCTATAGTCAGATACTCGAGGCATAGCAGCAGCAGCCGGTACAACACAGAAGGGATATATCCCTGTGTTGCAGGCGAACCCATGCAGTGCTCATTGGGGATCTACGTAATCGTTTCATGCACCGCGAGTAAAGCCGCACATGCCACTTAAACGTATCCATAATAGTGGTTCGAACTACAACACAAACTATCACACATGATACACTAGAGTGAATTACCAAGGCAAGGTGATTGAAATTGCCACACGCCATACATACAGTCTTACTTAATGTTTGCCGGTTATAATAGTAGAGAAAATTATATTTATAAATAAAGCACAGTTTTCGAACACTCTCTTACCATATTCGGCAGAGCAATTACACGACTCGTCACGGCTACAGCACCAGTGTGAAACTTCATTGTTATTTCATCATACCATGCCAAACGTAGAAATTTCTCTAGCAAATAAAAAAAATCCTTTTTTTCAGGCTGACTCTGAGCCAACATTTGACGTTCACAGAATTGCCATCGCATTGATTCGTAGAAGACGAACCCCGTAAATAAAAGCTTTGTAAAGGCGGAGATTGAATCCGTGCACCTATGTGTCGTCTCCGGTCGCAAGGCGCACGCAGGCGAATGCATCGCGCCACTTAATTAAGATTGAACTGTCGTTCGTATCTTTTGTATGACTGGTTAAACCGTATTAGTTGCGGAAAAAAGCACGATACATATCTAAACGTATATATATATATATATATATATAATTTGTTTCTAAGTATGACGTGCGTGCAGCGTAAGCGGGCGAGTTTTCATGGCTTCGGTCGTTCCGGATGTTAATCTGGCAATTATAATGATTGCTATTTTGACCCTTAGCCCCAGGTAAATATGCCTAAATCGGATAAAAAGTGAACGTCACACCTGGGGGCAGGAGGAGGTAAAACGTCATTGTCTGTTTGATACAGAGATAAACAGAGAGGTATCTTGTTAATCAAACTAATTGTTCCCCTGTTCATTCATTGTCATTCATCTGCTGGATCCTCTATCCGGACAGACCGTTCCGTTCAACCCAACCTGCGGCGGGCATGTCTAAAACTATGCGCCTTTCCGCATCGGGCTGTGTTTGCGCGCTGTTCCAAAACCTCAGCTTGTTATTGCAAGTGTGACAAGTAAAGTGGCTGATGACACATACTTCGCGAAAACACGCAGCGCTGTTTAGCTTCTTGTTCAACACAAATAACGCCGGTTGCCGCGCACGCGTAGCAGATCATCTGGCTGACTCATCACGTATAATGACTGCCGTGCCACTATTTCGAACGTCGTCAGCGTTTCTCAAAGTCGTCATCCGGATCCTAACGAGGCCTATTCGACATAACAGCTCTCTGGTGCCCAACAGCAACCGGAACACTGCCGGCCGAACTATAGGTACTCAACTAGAGGATCTAAGGTCATGTCAGCCCGTAATGAGACTACAATGTATTTTAGTCATTCATTTGTCTAAGGAATTGCCCTCTTGGTAGAGTGGCCGCGACCTCTCCAAATAGTCACATGAACGTATGACGCAATGATTCATCTGCGTATAGTTCGCATCTATGAAGCATTCCGCACGCCATTATAAGTTAAGCTCGAGCAAAACGCGATTGTCCTATATTGTTCCCAGCGCCAACCACGCCTTCCTCGAACGTGTGATGACCAGCTAAATGCAAACCAGATGGGCAAAGGGCAAACGGTATTCTGCCAAATGTAAGGAAGCAGCACCGTTACATGTAGGAGTACACAAAACAATATGTGAGTGCATATACTGGAAGCCTGTACGGAACAGATAGTGCGGAGTTACGAAAATCGTATAGTTAGAATAAGGTGACGCAGTAACAGCTTTTGCGATGATTGAAACAAACACGACTGTATTCGAATGCTACAGCAAAGATAAACGGCGGTGACACGGTCGAGGACTCCACCTTCGGACCCGCGTGTAGGCACATCGAGACACGCGCTTTGCTGCGTACCAATCTCTTAGGTTTGTCAAAACACGCTATCTCGCTTTTCCCTTTGGTCTAGAGCATATGTTGTTTATTCGTCGTCCGGTGCTGCGATGAAGGTTTAGCATTGTTTTTGTTCAATCAAAAAGCAAGTTTATTGCTGGAACATTCTGTTAGCTTTATGGATAGCACCAGTAACGCAGAATACCCATCTATAATGTCTCAAAGTTAGTTTTGAACAGATTCCATGACAAGATATCCTTATTACGTATCTAGAGTAGATCGGTTTTTCATCACCAATCGCTGCACTTCTTAGACTTAAAATCACACAAAAGTGTACGGCACAATCAACAAATGTGTCATAGCTTATTTTAGTAAAGGGCAAAAAGATTTTATTTATCAATTTGTATTACAATCCTGTGTAAGTGAACGTGTTAACTTTCAGCCTAGACAGCCCTGGTCTGCACCATTCGGCAAGCGATCTCAAAATTGAGATCGCGTTGCCCCGCTGGACGTCAACAGAAAGTCTCTGGCGTAAAAATTGTGCGGCTCTCTTGTCCCCAGCAGTTACCTTTAAACGTTCGCCCAATTTAGTAAGTATTCTCTCAGTCAGGGGGCCCCGGTGGTCCCAAGGTCTCGAAGGCCACTGGACTGAAGCTATGGGCTCTTGTCAGTTCGGCGTATTTGTTCATCTTGTCCTTTTCTGCTTGGGTCGCGGCGTGACCAGCTCTAAGTGAACCGAAACCCGGCAAAATATTGCAAAAACACAACGTTGTGCATTAATTGCAAAAACACAAAATTGTGCATTAATTGCAAAAACACCAAGTTGTGCATTAATTGCAAAAACACAACGTTGTGCATTAATTGCAAAAACAAAAAGTTGTGCATTTGTGTTTGCACTGATTCTTGTTTAATCGCGATTGGGTTTAAAGATTTTTTTAAACATAGCAAGTGAAACACAATCGTCGGTAGTTATAGTGAGCTTTAACTGTAAAATGCTTTTTTTTTATGTATAAAAAATCAAAGTATAATAGGGGGGGGGGGGTTATTAATTAAGCTGAAAAGATAACCAACCAATGAAATCACCCGATCTACATTTTTGTTAGATGCTCGGCTAATAATCTCATTCGAGCTCTGCACACTTAGTCCTGGCGATATTTTAGATTTTTTATCCGTTTGAAAAGTAAAAAGTGCCTAGCCCTTCAAGATATGCATCGATAGCATAACCTCTCCATCAGTTAAATATTCTATACAGATTCGGAACCCTAATTCGTGCAATTTTTGCGCTCTGACTATGAACGTGTGAGCCGGAGTGCTGTAATGTTGTCAAACGGTTCGGAAAAGTGTATATATGCTCGAAAAATATGCCCATGCAACTGCTTAATGCTTCTGTAAGCCGTCAGTAAATATGGTTTCTTTCGAAATCCCCAAAAAAAATCCCATTACCTTCCCGGCCGGTAAAACTGTTGTTACTTTTCCGGCGCCTATTTATACTGTTGTCTTGCTGCTTCGGCTGCTGTCTCTACTAGGTTGTGTAGAAAATTGATCCGAGACTCGTTCGCGGTCACAAACCGACGCCAAAGTTTCGTGACTTGTGTTTAAGCATAGACAAACACTGCCGCCAATTGTTCATTCGTAAACGTTTTTGATCGATGTCCAGCAATTGAGGCAACCCCACCTTGCACTCAGCTTACTTGCTTCCAATCCTTCGTGCAACATATATCAGCTATCCTATGCACCTTACATTCGGCGGTTTTCTACGAAGACAAGATGGATGTTTTTAACGACATTTTACGACCTGTAAAAGTGACTTGCACTGGTGGTTTGGTGCGCTTTTCATCTTCGATTGGGGTTGACCTCGTTTAAATTAGTTAATTCCATAATTAAACCGACGTCAACGCTGTAGCACAATTCCAACCTTGTGTCTAATTTAGCTGTCTAGTTTCAACGTCCGTCCACGTCTTGAAACAAACAAACGGTTCAAAGTTTGCGTTTCCCCATGTCTCGAGACACAAGTGCGGACATGCTTTCATGAGTTCGGAGCTGATGCGGGTTCAACTGTCTGCCACAAGCAATTTAGTTTCACTTTTATATAGAGGGTGTTAGTTCCTGGTCATATACTACAAAGATTATAGTGGTGACATCTCGTAGAAATTCTGGTTACTTCTTGAACGGCCTGCATATACATATATATATATATATATATATATATATATACCCAGCATATACATATGAGTCTCGACGCGACCGTCGTAGCGTACGGACGTTTTTTGTGAGTGCTCCGTAAAAACGGGCTCTGTGACAAACACAACCACTGCCCCTCGACACCTCCGGTCTGCATCAAGTTCCAAACTTCTCATCCGCAACAGGAATAACTTGTTGGGTAAGAAATTACTGATTTTAGTGTAGCGGATGACGAAAGCATAGCAATTACGTGCAATACTTGCACATTGTAGCTTAATGACGGGAATGTTCGAGCACGCACTCAGATCGAGTTCTGAGACCCACCCCACTTAGCCCTATGCCCACGCTCCTCAGGAAGAAGCCTGCCACTACCTCAAATCACAATTGACGCGAAATCAGCAAATAGATCCTTAAATAAAATCCGGACAGGCGGCCACTCATGCATTGCTAAGATGTTTCTGAAGAAGGTCAACGGCTTCCACGTCAAGAGCATATAAAGTAAGATTACGGTTCGCGACCTCTCCACGACAACCCCAAACGAAATGACAAGCAAAAAAAATACTTTTCGGGCTGAACCTCAGCCTAGATTTAACGTCTACGGGAGTGCTTTTCGCAACAAATACAAATGTGCAAGGGTGGGGCTCGAACCCGCGCACCTATTTGTCTTCTCCGGTCGCGAAGCGCAGGCGGAATGCACCACGCCACCGGGCTCGACAAACGAAATGACAAGCAACATTCAAGTACTGCAAATAAACTTTAGCTGGGGCCCTAGAGCACACGATCTGGCATCTCAGTTCGCAGCCGCAAGTAGCATCTGGGAGTAAGTAGGGTCTTACTGCTTTGCTAGGCCACAACACAGTTTTTCTCAACATTCCACTAGCAACAACTTCTTTGCAATCAGGGTGTTCCTCATAAGATCATTTGCCACCTTAACCGGGTACGGGACACACTATACTTCCATTACCATTTACCGCGATCTAGTGTATGCTCAGAAAGGAATACGAAGATTTATTTGAAGAACTAGACTTCAGCATTAGTTACCGCAGTCACCAAAATGCGATTGTGAATGGGGGATTTTAATTTCTTTTTCTTCGTTCTTTGAAATAAATATATTTGTACTAGCAGGTACGACTTCGTGAAGCGGATTGAGTTGTCATGTGCCGCTCTATGTGATCGCTTACAAAAGTCGGCCGGCAGTTCTGCTGCAGCTGCTGTTGTGTTGTTGGCGTCATTGTAAACGCTACTCCTTTTGCATAGTCTGGGAAGTGAATCGCCCCCGTCGTCGTCGTAATCGTTTGATTCCAGATTTTGTGTCGGTGAACAGAAATTTCTCAGCCGACTAATGTCTACCAATTGACTTTAAGTGCGTGTGCTGTTGCCGTCGCCGGAACAAGCAGACGAACGCGGGGTAGCGTGTTTGCAATAATAACAATGATAATAATATTTAAATAGGCGCAGCTCCAAGCGGCGATCCGCGCAGAAGGGCCCTACGGACGGGGAAGACGGGCATTTTCTGTCTGTCACATCGACTTCTGCGGTTACTGTTGCTGCTGCTGCTGTACTTCGATTGTTGTTGTTGTCGTTGTTGTTGTGGTTGTTGTTGTTGTTGTTGGTGTTGTTGTTGTTGCTGTTGTTGTTTTTATTTAATATTATATTTGTTATTGGTATATTATTACTACTGTTACTATCAGTGTCGCTTGTCCAACGTTTTAGAACGAATAAGAAAAGATTTGGTCGGGTTGATGAATTGTGTATATCCGGTTGGAGTGAATTCACAAACAGAAGTCGTTTCTGGCCCGTTCGTTCGTGGCCCTGGGAGGTCTGGGAAGATTTGGCGCCGCGTCCCCACCCGTGCTAACACTGCATGTATTGTTGCATGTGTTTGTCAACAACACCACAACAACAACAAAGCCAACACCCACCCACCGCTAACACAACAACGGCGACAACCGGGCGGAGGTCGTCGTCGTCGTCGCCTACTCACAGTGAAGCCAAGTCGACAAGCAAGTCGACAACACTCGTCAGAGCGGAACAGCTGTCGCAGGGGGGCATAATAGGCACAACCACCACCATCTGCGGAGTCTCCGTGACTCGGGGGACGCGTGTTCACATGTGTCTTTCTATGAATGTATGCACTCATGCATATATATATGTATATATATATATATATATATATATATATATATATATATATATATATATATATATATTATATTATATATATATATATTATATTATATATATATTTATATTTATATTATATATATATATATATTAGGAACTGGCAGCCCGAATCCAAATATGACTCGCGATCGTAAGGCGTTGCGACAAAGTAGGTATGCGAACGTAGCATCGCCACAAATTCTGTGCGTTGACCTTTCGAGACAAAGCAGGCTTTACTGTACTAAGCCCATTGCTTGGGAACTATCTGGCTTGTGCAGTAAGATGACAATATCTAGCTTTTGGAGCTGCCTAAGCTCGTAAGTATCGATGTACACCAAGTTGTGATTAGGAGCAACGATAGTCTCTTATTATGATTATAAAGTAAATAGATAATAATAATAATAATAATAATAATAATAATAATAATAATAATAATAATAATAATAATAATAATAATAATAATAATAATAATAATAATAATAATAATAATAATAATAATAATAATAATAATAATAATAATAATAATAATAATAATAATAATAATAATAATAATAATAATACATTATGAAAATTCTGTTCTGTCTCTCTTACACTTTGTTGTGTAATAAAATAAGCTCAGATTTTAAATTAATTCAAATACTCAGATAACTGTTCAGAAATAGGTTGTTAAGCTCACGGATGGCAATCTGGACCTGGGCAATGTAGTGCAACTAAACAGATTGTTTAAATATATATATATATATATATATATATATATATATATATATATATATATATATATATATATATATATATATATATATATATATATATATATATAATTGCCCGTAGCCGGACCCCTTCTGGGAAACACGACCTGTATATAACTGAAACCTTGGGCCAATATATGAGACTTGGTCAGTAGACGAATGATTGTCAATCGATAATATTTGCTCAATAAATTCAAGTCTCGCACACATTGCCCACAACAGCAACTTTTTGGTTGTGGAGTTGTGGGCAATGTGCCTATCATAAGACAAACTGGCTTACTATATCTATGTTCTGCCACGGGCACCGACTTCCCTAAAGAATTAATCATTACCGGAATACGGAAAAGCGTCACTATGTCAACGTAAGGTAAAAGCAGAACTTCCATGGTTTTACAAGGCACACCTCAATCCAGTGCTATGGAGGATTTTTATCTGAACAAGACGTGTACATGGCGGAATTACGAAGGTCTTATACACTGAGAAGAGCAAGACGGAACCCTGCACCAGAAAAAAAACCGATTTGCAAGGCTAACTCATTCTGCTAAGCTCCAGGATTGATTGCTCTCACGATTGATAAAAAGAGCCCTGTAAGAGCTCGGCTAGGAGGTGCCACAATACCTTCATTATTCTGTAGACCCCTCGCAAATAGATTATTTTTCCGCAGGCTGTCAAACCATGCGTGCCACAATACCCCCGTTAAAGACCCTATATATGTAGGTTGTTTGCTGAACTCTTAACTTTCAGTCCAAATAACATAAATTGGCATGCTGCTATGAAGCGTTAGCAGCGAATCAGATACGAGACTGGATGCGCAATAATAATAATAACTCCACAATTGTAGTAAATAATAATAATAGAGCCTGATCGGCAGCGCCGCTGAAATGGTTACCCTATATCGTCTGTCTAGTGCTCAGTCACGTAAAGAGAGCTCACAGTTGAAATGGCAAACTGGCCAGCAAAGCGCGAGGAGCGGGAGCTAGGAAGGATGCCGTAGGATGAGGGAGAAATGAACGCGAGATTGGGAGGATATACGGATAGAGGGAAAATGTTATTGGTAGTGCTGGATTGCAGCATATAGACTGTGGTACTAATGGTAAATGGCATGAAAGACAATCAATCAACAGTAACAGTAGAATTAGTAAAAGCAGTTCTATTCGTTGTGTCGAGCCCGGTGGCGTGGTGGCTTAAGTCTGCGCATCGCAACCGGAGGAGACACATAGGTGCGCGGGTTCGAACCCCACCGTTGCACATTTGTATTAATAGGGGTCCGTCTATGAAGCAATGTGAAAAAACAGTTCCGTGGACGTTAAATCTTGGCTGAGTATTGACTAGTCCTATTCGTTGTACCAGTGGGAGCACCATCGTAGTGGGCAAAGCTGCTCTTTTAGATAGAAGCTGTTGCAGCGGCAGTTTAGCTGGACGTTCGATTCAACCAGAAACGCTTCCGTCGGACGGGATCAAGATCGGCATTGTTGATTTTTTTCAATTTAATTTAATTACGATTATAGTCTACACCGGAATGCTTGACTCTGTCTAAATTCGAAGCCACGATAATCAAATTAGTTGTTGTTGTCGTTGATGTTGTAATCGTTGTTGTTGTAGCGTTGTCGCTTCGTCAAACCGATCAGTCGTCCTGACAACAATGCACAACATTGACAACAAGAACAACGACATCGACTACGGCTGCTAAATACTACAACGGCGTGTACCACTGGTAATACTACTAACTATTCTTGACTTGTACTTAAGGAATCCTTCTTCGACCAACCACGAAGAAGGCTCTCTTCGATGGGGGTGTGCGCCCGAGTGCACAACCCGTATCTTAGGCGAGTTCTTCAGAAGGCCAGAGAAAAAATGTTTGCCTTTCGGGGAGAATTTGCTTTTTTCTGAGAGAGGATTCTGTCAATAAAGGTATTTCTAAACCATTTGTCCCATGGTCCAATGGGTGTTATGCTCTTTTTTGGCCCTTTCGTGGAGAACTTTTTTGCTTAACTGGCACAGTTTAACTTAATGTTTTTCTTCTTAGAGACCTTTCGGGCGCTCGAACCCGCGCCCCTCCGGTCGTATGCAAATACACCACGCCACCGGGCACGACACTGCTTTTCTTCTACTACTACTACTACTACTACTACTGCAAAATATATTACTGCTATGGGATATTACCAGCGACAATTATCACTATAGTTGACTTTCGACGCCAACCGAAGGCTGTTTATTCGCGCTCGTAAACACGGTTGCAATGCTCACGCACCAAGTCATCCATCGTTGCCGTGTTCACCGTAAGCTGAATCGCACACTCACACAATCATATATATATATATATATATATATAGCCTACTTCCGGCGAATTGTAGATTTCTGTAGAACGACACGATGCTGATGTAACTGTCATTTCCGATTGTCTGTCTGCACGATGTAGGTTATGAACAAGACAACAACGGCGACTAGCGCGAAGTTAGAAATTTACTCTGCGACCGGTTGGTTTCTGCAGTCAACCTGGATCAACATGGGCGTTTCTGTATCTGGGACCGTGTCTGTCAGAGTAAGAGCTGTCAGAGTAAGAGCTGTCAAAGTAAGAGCTGTCAGAAGTGTCAAAACAACAACAACAACTTACCTAGAGTGCAGTAGACAGAGCAGAATCCAGAGAGCAGCACAATCGGCAGTACTTTATTCCGGCGAGACGCAAGCTTTGTAACGTTGCGGCAGTATGGAGTTGTCGCTACCCGCTGATGACAATTCTCAGTGGTGGTTCTTGATGCGGTTGTTACTGCTGTCGTTGCTGTCGTTGTTGTCGTTGTTGTTGTTGTCGTTGTTGTTGTTGTCGTTGTTGCTGTTGGCCTTGCTGGGACGTTCTTGCTCTTGCTCTTGTTGTTGTTGCTGCTGCTGTTGTTGCTGTTAGCGTTAACGTTGGCTTGGTTGCGTGTTGTTACGGCCCCGTAGAGGAGGTTATCTTTTCGCAGAGGAGGCTTTGTCGTCGCTTCACAGTCGCTCCACAAGCCGCCGTAGCAGCAGCAGTGTTGATGAGGAGGAGGTGCAGTAGCAACAACAGAAACAACAACAGCAGCAGCAGCGCCTGTTAAAACAACAACAGCAACAACAACAATAACTAGAAGAGCACCAGCGGCAGCAGCAGCAACAGCAATGCCAACAGTAAAGCAAGTGGCACGCGGAGTGTTGTCGTCGTCGTTGTAGTCGCCGTCGTCAGCAAACCACACAGACCACTTGGAGCTAGAGTGGTGGTGGTGGTGGTGGTGGTGATGGTGACATTAGCGACAGCTAGAGGCAACCAGTAAGCAAGCACAACCCGCAACCAGCCCGCCTCATCATTAGGAGCAGCAGCAGCAGCAACAGCATCAGCAGCTCAGCCGATCATACATAGAACAGCCAATAGGGAGAAAAGTAGGGAGGAGGACGAGGAGGAGGAAAGGAGAACGAGAGGAGGTTGGTCACGACGAAGCGGAGGAGGAGGAGGAGGAAGAAAAGTACGCTCGCTGAGCTGACTGGCTGCTGCTGCTGCTGCTGGCTGTTGGTTTGTGGTTAGCAACAACAACAACAACAGCAGCAGCAACAATGGTAACAACGCCAGCAGCAACAACAACAACAACAGCAACAATGGTAACAACAACAGCATTAACAGCGATGACGAAGAGGCTGCGTGTGGAAGAAAAACAAGTAGACATACATACATAGACTCCATATATATATATATATATATATATATATATATATATATATATATATATATATATATCGCTTGTTTAAATACACACAGACATACAACACTCACCCTCACAATAATTACACTCACAAGTACACACATATACGCACAGACAAACGTCAACGTTTAAATCAACACAAGCCGACGCGGCATACGGTCTCTCGTACTCTACAGACAACACCAACAACAACAACAACGACAACAACAACAACAACAACAACAACAACGACAACGACAACAACAACAACAACAACGACAACAACAACAACAACGACCATGGTGGCAGAGGCAGATGGGGCGGGCGATAGAGTGGCGTAACTCATACAAACGACCAAGAAGCGCGCTTGTCTTGACACCCATTACTTACACGCTCGGTTTTGGACTCTAGTCTGGTGTTTGGTGTCTTTAGAGAGAGTCTCTCTCTCTCTCTCTCTTTGTGTGTTTATGCGTTTATAGGGTTAAGTGTGTCTGTCTGGATGTTCGTGTGTGTAATCATTGCGTGTAATGTCTGGAATGCGTGGGATGCCTGATGCGTGGATGCGAGTGTAATTGAGTATTGATCTGGACCGAGAGTGTGTGTGGATGAGTGTATTTATGATGATGAGTGAATGGTCGTGTTTGTGTCTCTGTATGTTGCCCTTTGTCCCGTGTCTACCTGTGTTCAATCCTTTAATTCTCTCTCTCCGTCTCTCTGTTTCGCTCACTGCCTCTCTATATTGCTCTATGGGTGGCGGCAAGGGAAAGATAATATGGGAGAGCAATATGCTATCGATGTAACTGCTTTAAAGCTTTGTTGTTGTCGTTGTTGTTTTTGTTGTTACCGTCCTCGCCATCGTTGTTCTTACAGTTGTTATTGTCGTCGTCGTCGTTCTCGTTGTTGTTTTGGTTATTGTCATCATCATTGTTATTTTGTTGTTGTTGTTGTTGTTATTATGATCGTCATGGAGCGTCATTGTAATCATTAATATGCGTCCCTTTCTCCCGAAATCTCGCCACTAATGAGGGAACTGCAAGCGCCCTAATTGTTCTAGTAATAATTGTCGCTGCGGTTGTCGTCGTTCTCGTTGTTGTTGTTGTTCTTGTCGTCATTATTGTTGTTGGCATGGTCGTCATGAAGCGTCATTGTAATCACCCCACAAGCCCTCACCTCACGAAATTTCGCCGTCAATGAGAAAACCGCAGACACAGGCTTAATTGTTCCAGCAGTTGTTGTTGTTGTTGTTGCTGCTGTTGTTGCTGTAACAGTGGTAGTTAGTTCTAGCAGCACAAGCAACAGAATCTGTACCGAAAGAAGAAAGTAGTATGAATGAGCAACAGCTGCTCATGTGTCCGAGATCGCCCATCGTCGGCTGCTCTACCTCGCTGGATGGAGCGACGGCACGTGACGTCGTGTGACGACAACGACGACGGCAACAACTCGAATGAGACCGACTCCTTTCGACTTACTGATCCGGCGGGCAATTTTTTTTCGTCGGCTCATACTAATGATGACGACAGCTTTTGTGGTTATGATCGCGTTGGTGATAATGAGATTGTCCTGATGATCACGCCATGGCGAGGACGGTCTGACCACGACGACGAAAAAGCGCCAACAGCGGCAGTGCACAAAGGCAACAAAAAGCAACTGGAAATACAAAGCGACGGAGATAATGGAGTGGTGGTGGTAGGTACTTTCCCCTTTCTTACAAGCAAGGGTTGAAGTACTTTTAAGGCTATCACGAGCCAACAACAATAACAACAGCGACAACAACAACTACCGCAGCTGTAACAACAACAACAACAACAACTACGGCAGCAGCAACAACAACAGCGACAACAACATCCATAGCGATGACGACGACAACAACAACAGCATCAATAATAATCAGCATTCGTGTCGGGAAAACCCTACATTTCTCAACAGACCCGGCCCTTTAGAGACGGTTCTTCTAGAAATTTGAATTTTGAAGAAACTAAGTTAAACAAAAAAAAATAGAAGCTGCATCCAAGTGTTAGCGACAGCAGCAGCAGCGGCAGCAGCAGCAGCAGCCGTCTAAGAGATGACGCTCACTGGTCAAGGAATAGCCAGCCGTACATTACAAAAGGGGTCCCGTTCGTCGCCATTCGATGTCATGGTTGTGGTACAGAAAACGACGACCACGAGGACGCCAAAAAGGATGCACGTTCACCCTAACCGTCCCGGACACGGGACTCCGGGAAAGTCAAAGCAAGTCGAGAAGAAAACCGAACGTTATCACCTGCCTGTCCACACGCGCCAACCGTTAGTTAGAATACACGTTAGCAGCGCGTCTCCTCCACAACAACGGAAGACTACAACAACAAGCTACAACAACAAGAACAATAGACGAAGCCGCAGCAACAACAACAAAAGGAGCAACAAGAACCACAGCAACAACAACAACAAAAGGAGCAACAAGAACCACAGCAACAAGAACCACAGCAACAACAACAAGCAACAGAAGCCACCGAGCAAGATGGCTTAGTGGCAAAGCCTTGCATTCGGGAGAACTGGGTTCGAGGCCCAGACGGGCCACTCTTAAATTGGTTTGCATGGTTTACAACTTAGATAAGGTAACTGGCGTGGAGTGGATTAAAAATTAGCCATGACATGAAAAAACCTAACACTTCTGCGACTGCGGCTACTGCTGCTGCTGCTATGGCTACTGGTCCAGCCACTGTAGGACTTCGCGCAAGAAAGGCTGTCGTTGCAGTACAACAGCTCGTGCTTGTGACGGTCTTCCTCGTCGTCACTAAAAGCTGTCTCATACAATCGGCTGTAAACGCCAGCGAAGGCAACACGTGTTGTTATTGTTGTTGTTGTTGTGGTTGTGGTTGTTGTTGTTGTGGTTGTTGTTGTTGTTGTTTGTTGTTAGTATAATTGCAGTCATATCTGCGGTAGTGGCGATTTGTAGAAAGGCCAATGACCTCAGAAAGCACTGATCAACAACAATGGACGCAGCTTCGACTGTCCAGAGCTTTCTTTAGCATGCACGCAGTACTAGGCAAACCTTGGAAAGCAGTGGAGCAAGCGTAGAGCCTTTAAAAAAAAAAAATATATATATATATATATATACACACGTCAGTCTGAAGCAAACGGCTGTCATGGCTCTAGCTGTAACGGCTGCAAGTGCTATATTATTATCAAAGCTTATCTAAAGTTTTTGTTTCCTATTTGAAGAGCTTATCTAGCTATAGTTAGCGACTTTAACACCATGAGCCGTGGTGCAACGCATTGTGCTAAAGTGGGTACCATATTTAAACGTACTTTATTATAAACTACTGGTGTATACAACGAACACGTCCTCGTCACCAAGCCACGATGAGTCGTGTCGAGATTAATGAATGTATATCTATATACACACAGAAAAAGAGGTTCTTCACGATCTTCAATAATTGTACGACCGTGAGCGTTTTTTTCTCAGAAGCACCATTCGTGAAGGGACCAAAACAACTTTAAGTAAATTATACTTGTTGTAAATATGTGTCAGCATTTTTCACTCAGCCCTCTATCCTAACTATATATATATATATATATATATATATATATATATATATATACGTATGTGCCATTTTTTTGCACGTTGCAGATTGCTATATGCCTGAATTTTATTTCAACATGACCGATAGACGCGCCGAGCATCACAGCGCAGTGCAACCACCATGAGTGCAACGACCATCTATCTATCTGTCAAGACGCCAAATGTTGAGTTTGCACAACCTGAACGCCACTGTTTTGTCTCAGATTTAACTTCCGGGTGATTTTATCGCTTATTTTTCGTGCTATTCATTTTCGTTGTAATAGTGGAAGTGGTAGAGGACTGCGCAATGACGCAATAAAAATCAAATCTGCTTCGTTGCCACTTCTGGTACTTGGCCACTCCACCGAACGAGCGCTGCACCAGTTTGCAGGCATGTGTCACTGACAACGTAATGTATATATATATATATATTTATTTATATATATATATATGTATATTGCTACATATATATATATATATATATATATATATATACATATACATATACATATATATATATATATATATATATATATATATATATATATTGTGTATATCGCTACAACGTAATTGCAGCGATAGGACGCTCAACGATTTTAGGCCAATGGACAGAAAAATGAGACCACAGGCAAACTTTGTTGTGCAGAGACGTCACTTGTACATCGCTCGCTGGTCGATGACATGACCGACCCTTTATTTGGCGTGTCCATTCGCGATACCTCAGTGATATGTTATTGAGACAGTGACTTTTCATACGAGTGGCTTATTGTGCTCTCCGTGTTCGACAATCGGAGCGCCGTCGGTACCTGTTGTTCGGGCCGCCAGGCTCGAAGGTGGCACTGCAACCGGTCCGCCGGACGGCTCGGTAATGCCTACCCTCGGCCTACCAGCTTCGCAGAAGCAGTCGTTTAGGGGTTAAGTCCCGACGATTTCGGGAGGTAACGTGTCAAGCCATAAACCCGTACATTTGGAGGCGACAGCATTTAGCCGGATCTTGTCCAGATCTGGCGCACAGATAGACCCAACAGTTTTATGGGTAGCCACGGCGGCAGTTTAGTCTAAGCCTTTCTGTGCTTAGCGCTGCTCATCTGCCGGACAAATCAATGGTTTTTATCCCATATTCTTCGAACAGCTTCATACTGGTCAGTCACGCTAGTACTCGTTATAATTTATACGGCTTGCAAACAGGGTTGTAGGAGAATGTAAACGCCGGGAGGCGGGGAGAGTATGTTCCATGACGAAACGGGTGCCAATTCTACCCTTCTTTAGGGGTAGGCTGGCTTGCACCCAACCCCTTTTTGAGGTAAAGATCGTATACTTTCGAGATCACACCGAACCCTACTATCCAGCTCGATCGCTTCCGAAGCAAGCAAACAAGAAGCGAACGCGGTCTTTAAGGCGAGGGTCTGCGGCCTCAACAAATGCCGAAAAAGAATGTAGGTCTTGTGCTTACTCAAATGGGTCAGGCGCTGGTAGTCAACAACGTTGTTCGCCCTTCTTCTCTGAGCCACACTGAGCCAATTGCCTCTGGGAACATGGCAGTGCCTATAAGTTCCAGCTTGCATCCAGCGTACGAACATGCACGTTAAAGCTCCGGATGAGGTTCGCTCTCTCTTCACCTTTGTATCCTTGACGAAACAGTTCACACTTGGTCGGGTTCCAGTCCACTTCACTGCTTAAACGCTCGTAGGCTGCCTGTGTCACGGAAGACGACCTCTGGGTTGCTGTCGAGCACTGTACGGTCATTAAAGTAGAAAAGCGGGACTGTTGACTCGATTTGTTTGAGGTTCTGATAAGGCAAAAGACCGAACGCCAGGAGAGCCGCTACATCACCCCGTTGACTTCCTGCACTGGAGGAAATGTTCCACCTCGCCAAAAATGAGTGGCGTTGTTCTTGAGTAGACATCGAACATATTGATACAGCATCGGACCTTTATCCGCCGGGGCAATCTTTGTCGACGTCCTTCAGTAGAAGGCCACCACTTGACCGACGATAACTTCGGCTCCATTATTTGTGGCGTACCACATCTTTCGAGGTTATTTTATGAGGTGGCGCTGTACATCAATGTTAACTAGCTAGGTTTTTGCGACCACCAGTCTCTTCAGAGTGCACCTTACAACGATTGGTCTGTATTGTCTTATTTTTCTGCACAAATAATTCCCTCTACTCATACTACGCATGAACTATTTTTACAATTTTCTTACACACTACTAGTAGGCTACGGTTTGTGATGGCCAGTACCAAAAGTACCGTCGTATGCGCTGTAGCGCAAGTTGAGCTCACTTATTTTTTTGTACCAATTGCATCCGATTGTCGGCAAACTACAATTTATTTCTAAACTCGTACAAGCTGAAACAACTGGTAGTTAAATATATATATATATATATATATATATATATATATATATATATATATATATATATATATATATAGCTAATTAGAATATTACGTAACACTTATAAAAAAATTAAGTAAGTAATAAAACAATAAAAACCGCTCGTGTCTGCAAAATTCCCACCTAAATACCAGAACCATTGATAACCTACGCTTAGAAGAACTGGGCATTACAACGATCCGTTAAAGTGTAATCAAGCAGCATATTGCGTTGACCAGATAAGAGTGCGGACGTCTTCTGTGGCGACATAATTCTGTGCTTCTCTATGTAATGTTAATATATTTTTACACACAGATCACCTACAAACGTCAGCCGGATCATATATATATATGTATATATATATATATATATATATTTTTTTTTTAATGGCATGATGAATGATATAACAATAAATAGCATATCGCATTCGATACACATTATGTAACACGTAGATAACCACAGCGACGATTACACAAGCACAAGCAAATAAAGGTAGTACAATAAAAACCCATTTTGCTCTTGTGAACGAACGCTGTTACGTATTGGCAACAGATGTATGTTTATCTTGTATAGACAAAATATTTTGTTTTCAAACGCGTAAAAATATAAACGCATACAAATATGTGGTGCTATCATTTTACTGACAGTTATAATATTACTGCTAGTGAAATAATAGCGCCTCACATTTATATAATAATAACAAACACGTATAAATATACGTAATATATTTATACGTGTTTGTTATTATTGTATATATACCAATACCAATTGGATTATATTGTAGGGGTTTTTCGCATACCAAGCGATGAAGTGAACACTCATAGCTTCTACGGTGGAACAGTACATTTATGGACAGTAACAACTAATATTTGACTATTAACAAATGAAACATTAAATAAACTAGTCGTGAGTGCGATCCCCGAGAAAAAAACGTACATTTATGGAACTCAGTTGTAGTTTGCGTAATATAACTAATTGCGCAACATTCAATCATTCACGAAAAAAATGGCAATATTTCGCCAGCGCGCACAGTAGCATGTGAGGAAACGGAATGCCCAAAATGTGAGGAGACTGGAGACACTGTGTCTGCAATTCGGTTCGGCTTCGACGAGAGGCTCCGACGTAAGACCTCTGTGTGTGTCTGTCTCTACGGCAGCCGATGTCGAACGGCGGCACCTTTGCTGTTGTCTGCATATTTGTTGATCACGATGCACAATACAAACGCAATTGTCAACTTGTCGCTAAGGAGCAGTCTGTATAGACATTGACAGAATGCGACTGACGCGCTGATTTGTCGCCACAGCGTATAACAACGGCGCAATACAGCAGCGCGAAGAGACGAAGATGTAAACGAGACGAATCACACAGAAAAGCTGTCGCCAGATGCTGTTCTGTCATGTTCCGCTGAATAAGATGTAGGCTCAAGCTAGTGCGCTAGTGCGCTGGTGGTGTTAGTTACTGCTCCCGCCACAACTGCTTATAGTCGCGACGTTACTGCCGTTTAATATTTGCTGTCCTTGGCAGCCTACTCCCAGAAACAAGGCTGTGTTTTAACGTCATAATATATATATCTATATATATATATATATATATAGAGAGAGAGAGAGAGAGAGAGAGGATATTGTCACTGACTTGGCTATATAAGTCGCGGGTTAGACCCCGGGTATATATATATATATATATATATATATATGGACTAACCCTGGCCGGCTACTGATGTTCACGGGTCATGTCATATATGTGCGTGTGTGTTCTCGTCTAAAACAAAAAAAAGAATGCCTAAATTACAACATAACTTTATTCAACCCGCATACACGGAAAATTTATGCTACACTTACATATCTACATATGATTCATCTCGCAAGCCTTTGAAATTTGCACAGGTTATTATCTGCGGCTCAATGCTGTGCTGTTAATTGCCTGAGCTTAGTCACAGCTTCGCTGCGCGTGCTCTTCTATATATTTTCTAGTAACTTCCGTGTAAACTTGCCTAGGATTATGTGATCAAATATATGGGCGAAGACAGTTCATTTAAAGAAGCCTGATCAAGTAGTTGCCTAAAACGGTCTAAATGCCGACCAGCATCTTACAACTTACGCACAACCAACAAAATTTCACTTACCAATTATCATATTTGCTTGACCTTTACCTTTCTGCCACTCTAGCATTGAGATACTAAAAAATCTGTCACAACAAGTAACCGGTCGTTTGACCCACATAGCACCACACAAGCAGAATACACGAAAATATACACTTCTTGCTGCTGCAGTTCGAATGGCATCGTGCTCACAAAAACTACATACATCAAGCGTGGTATAGGTTGCCCGAGTT
This sequence comes from Dermanyssus gallinae, assembly GCA_003439945.1. Lineage (NCBI taxonomy): Eukaryota > Metazoa > Arthropoda > Arachnida > Mesostigmata > Dermanyssidae > Dermanyssus > Dermanyssus gallinae. The sequence continues at coordinate 42,103 of QVRM01006562.1, read as the reverse complement.
TGTTCCGAGACCGTCTAAGATATCTTACTGCCAGAAGATACTGACCGGGGATGCCAGAAGAAATCCCCGGAAATTTAAGTAGAAATAATCCAAATGGTTCCAGCGTCATTTTCGCCTTTTTGAATGCCATCATTACGACGCAATATTATCCGCTAGAAAGCTGGTGGTTTCCGAGGCCGCGAAGATCTTTGTACTTTGCTTGAACACGTGCCGATCGCAGGGCTTCCGACTTCCGTGATGCCGATAAGTGAGTAGCTGAGGAGATTTTCCTTGAAGCACTCCGTAGTTCGGCTACTAGTGAAAAGAGCCGCACAAGACAAATCTCGAAACACGTTTTGATTGACGGTTGAAAAGTGCTTTCGCTAAGGTTTTATATATACAGGGTGTTCATAAAAATTCTAGCTATTGGGGTATTATAGGACTTGTTAAAATAAGCATTTTCCAGGTGTAATTGAGGAACAGACATGCCTTGCTTATTAGCAGCAAACTGTCATATTCGGTTATTACTGTTTAGAGCCATTACTGCCGGTCGAAAACTGGCACTCTATGGGACGCCACATATTTTCTGCTTTACGTTGATCTTTGCCTGGGCAAGAAAGTTTGCCAAAAACGTGATTGCGTTCTAGGATGCCAAAGTCTTATAGTGGGATTTGTATTGCATGACTTGTAACAAACATTTCGGGAGGTACGGCACAAAAGAATAAATCAAACTATAGCAAATGACTTACCTTATAGAGAATAATCACAACTTGGGTTATAGAGAGCTGTATATTTATTTGCTGAGGTTGCGGTGATGTCCAGCAGGGGATGGCCCTTCTTATGATAGACGCCGTGGCCTGTATTTAGTTACTGATATTTTTTAAAATAAAATGCATCTTTACTTCCAAGCTAAAGATGATATGTGTAGTATATGTATGCACTATGATTGAAGTAGACGATATCTCAGAAACTAGCAGAGGCAACCTCATTAACTAAGTTAGTCTCCGAGCAAGCTTCAAAGAAAAACGATTCGAAGGTTCATGGGTCATGTTGAATCGGTCGAAAATGGTCAAGTAGCCCTAGTGACTAAAGGCTATTTTGATTGTTCAGAGTTATTAGTTTGTCAGTCAATTATATAAGCCATATACAAGCGGGTTTCTCAAGTAAACTACAAGCAACCCACCTTACCTTATCAGAGGGAAAGCAGTCTGGCGGGCTAACTCCTATACCGGCACATTGTTGAACTGGGTTAATCCTGGGTTAGAAAACCTGTGACTACACGTTCGCGCGAAGACTGAATCATCTACTTCAAAGTGCTAACTTAACAAACATATATAAATACATACAATATGTGCAGACAGTAAAAATTTGTATTTATTTAATCTTCCATGACATCGTCTTGTATAGTCTCGAGACAAGTCATCCAGACGAAGGGCGGGAAAGGCAGGTGAACTTTCAACCTATGTTCGAGCAGGGTCACCCCGAATGCAATGTGTATGTCGAGGTCAGTGTTGCATAACACTCACCTCAGGTAGTTTCAACCTCGCATTGTTCTACTTGGCACCTCATTACGATGATGTTCACGTTGCCGATGCAACCAGTGCTGGTCTAGCGGGGCTAAATCTCCGGCTACCCACTCTGGTCGGCGGCGACCTTAACTGTCGTATCGACAGTGGCGCCACCGAGAGTGAGAGCGATGGGCTTCTTAAGCTTCTAGAAAACAGATGCCTGTATTGCACAAATGAACGTGATAAATTCACGTACGTTTGCTAAAGTAGAAGAAGCACTATTAATGTCCTGTTTCACAACCTTCAACATCCGACGGAATTTCAAGGATGCGAGGTACTTAATATTCCAGCACGGAAGCACCTCTGTGTGTGTCTGGCCAGGGGCGCGCCCTGCGTCGGCAGCTGACAATGTACTGGTCTAGGCAGCTAGACTTGCGTGTATTGACGCTCGAGTTAAAGCTGCTGAGATCAACTTCTGACATTGAACAAAGCAACCACCTGCATGCAAACGCCCCCGCGCCTAACCCAGTTATTGAGCAACCGCTCACTCTGGAGGAGCACTACATGAATTTGCCGTTTACGGTGGAAGAAGTGCTGCAGATCTTGCGCGGGTTACCCAAGAAGAAGAGTGGTGGTCTTGATGGGACTCTATTACGAACATTGGGCTGAGTCGTCCGATGTTTTAGCAGGGGAGCTGTGTAATCTGTTTAATCAGATACTCAGCGGGGGCTACCCCAGGTTTGACACGAGGCCAGGCTTACTCTGCTATTCAAGGTCAAAGACGGTGACAGCGTGGACAATCAAAATCTCTACCGGGGTATCGCGTCGGAACGCACTCTCAGGAAAATCTTTGCCAAGTTGATTATCTCGAGGGCGTTTCCAACTGTGAAGAACGCCCTACCTCCGGAGCAATTCGAATTCAAGAACGGTCGAGGTACACAGGACGCGATCCATGTACTCCAGTCGGAAATTGAGCGGGTGTTGGCTGTGCCCGGAGGTAAATTGTACTCCGTCTTTATTGAGTGTGTCAAGGCCTTCGACAAAGCTCCCGTCAGCTACTAGTCGATTCATTTCGACATGCTGGGGTAGGTAGTTCTCTTTTACGAGTGCTCTCCAGCTTCTTTGCTGAGGACCGCCTTGAAGTAAACACAAGAGGCAAGGACACCTTGCCACTGAGTCAAAACGTAGGGACCCCTCAACGGGACCCTCTCAGTTGCTTGGCCTCCTCTGTCTTGGCGCCGTTACATATCGGTCGTTCGTTTAAACATATCGGCATAAGTTCCAGCAGAGGGAATAAATCTGCGACCACTAGCGACAGGCTGCCCTTACGCGCGCAAAGCAAACAAAGATCTACAATATTTAGTGTAGAACAACACGGGACTCACCTCAGTCGACAGTTGAGCTTCAAAACGCTGCTTGCAGAAAGCTTAACGCTCCACGAGCGCGACTGTTTCAAATGTGCATCATGCACAGAGCAACTAACCCAGATCAACCTCATCGAAAACGGTAGCAGTCATCTATGCACCCACGTACACGCAATACGTTCGATACAGTGTGTAAACTAACGACGTTTATATACGAGCGGGTCGGGACTGTCATATCTTGGGGCGTTGTCATAAGGCGGGGTCATAAGGCTATCGCATTCCTAAAGCCCTGGTGATGTTTGGAATTGCAAGCTGCATTTCCTTGCAGGCAGGCGCCTCACCGGTGAAGGAAATCTCACCGCCAGCACCAGTGTCCACAAACTTCAGACAGCCGACGACTGCCAAACAATCTACCATTTTTTTTTTATATAGGAGTGGACAATGTTTTTAGGCATGCTGTGCAGGACTACACGCCGACTGGGAGCTCAACAACTACCGAAGCCTTTGTGTTACCTGCTAAAGCCCTCATACCTTCTGTCATCCCCCATAACCGGGTCCTATAGGTGAAATTAATAGTGTAATTAAATGCTCGTAGATGAAATTAGGCGCATACTCCTTGGAGTGCATTCAAACTTATATGGTCTGGCAACATTAGCAACACCCATATCTACACCCATACCTGCTTACTCTGTCACACGCCAACTCCAACCAGTCAAAGCTATTAATCCGAAACATTGGAGCCTCCTACTGGAACAAAGTACCGGCCTCTGTTAGGCAGACAAAGTCCCTGCTCAAATTCAAATGCGATCACAAAGAGCATTATCTTGAAACTTTGGTATCTGGTTAAAAGTCATATAAAAATACAACCATGTTGCAATATATTGCAAATAGGTGAGAATGGCATATATAAATTATATATACATTATTATTTCATAAAAGGGGCTCCGAACAAGCTATGTGCTTAATGGAGCTTGAAATTAATGTGTGCAATTATCTGACAAGCAATGTCAATAAACAAACAGTGGAAACAGTTGAAATAGTGCTCACAGTTAAGGGGGGGGGTCTCTGCTACTATCACAACCAATCGTCTAGCTATCAGCACTGGTTCTTGTGTTAAAACTTTGTAGATAGATACATTTTCTTGCAAGCTTTGCAAATCTCAAATGTGGGCGCCATCCGTTAGATCGACCGCCACCGCAATCACATCCACGGTCGATAACTTTGCCAACCGCGTCATTTACAATGGAGCCTCCTCCTTGGCCATCATGATCCTCGCTAAAACTATCTATCATCTGCCTGCCCGCTCGCCACATTGAAATAAACCACGGACACATGGAGAAAGAAGGTTGGCTTATGTGAAGCACTTGGCGAAATTTGTCGCCGTCGACTCACGGTCGCCGCAAAAGCAGAACTGACAGCAATCACTTGGAGCATTCGCGTCAGTTATCGGTGCTCGAATAGGTGGTAAGTGGAAATCGTAGTAGTAGTAGTAGTAGTAGTGGTAGTGGTAATACCATGAGGTTAGAGGACCCATCACATAGGCTACCATGAACGCTTCTGGTAGTGGCATTGTGGCGGCGTGGTCGGCGTGCAAGAATGTGTAAGTAGTCAGGCGCAATATATCTTACGCGGCTTCTGAAGTGCGACAGGCTTCTGGATCGCACTTGGTTCGAATCTCCCGGTTCGATTCCGCCGGGTGACCCGAGAAGGGTCTATATTTCCTGTGTGTGTGTGTGTCTGTGTTAGAACATATAGAACATATATCACACCTGCGTGTATATGTAGTGAAGCCTTAGAAAAAAAAAGATGACGAGACACTTAGGTGAGGGCGCACTATGGTTCTATGCTTCATCATTCCACCCATCACAGGGAATTGTTGCCGAAAAGGTGTGCAACATTTCCCAACCAGGGCAGAGAAGTTGTTGGACTTTTTTTTACACGGAGGCCGGGAACAGAAATGCACAATGCGTACGCATTAGTCTGGGTAGTATGAGACTCTCAAACCCCACTAAGAACCGGGTCGTCTCCTAACATATATATTTGTAATCATTCAGTGAATGAATCCATTGGACTCTAGAACAGAATTAAGTATTTCAAAATGCCGATATATATATATATATATATATATATATATATATATATATATATATGAAAAATCCGAAAACAAAATCCTTGTCTGGCTTTCTAAAGTAATTGCCTAAGATGCAGTCCCGGGGGGTTATCGATATATATACCATCTATTAGCAATGCCCTTTTGTGAAATAACAAAAAAATATTACTTACTATTACAAAAATAACGACAACAACAATGGTAGTAGCGATCACTCTAAAAGCAACAACAAATAACCGCTACTTCGATAAAAAGGATGTGAAATTTGGGGCGTTCTCCACAAGTGATGATTGCTCCGTTTTTTTTACCGTGCTGATTGATATTTAGAAATTTGGCATGCTCTATTGATTCTTATTATATCAGAAAGTATTTGAAAAAACACCCGTTTTATAGGCGATGCGCGGGAAAAGAAGGTTTCTGCCACTACTATACTGTAATGGCCTTAAATATAAGTTTAAACGAATGAATTAAGTATATTTGTCTTTTCTGATTGAACTAAATGTCAAGTGTTCCTCGCTGAGTTCAAGATTTAGGATAAATTCAAAAATAAATTCGTTCAAACCTTGTCAGGTTTGGTATGGAAACCGTTACTTGACCAAATTAGCGCGTTTAATGTGTTTTCATTAATATACCAATATACATGCACATTTCGTCGGTCATAAAAGTAACATTACTATAATTTACATTAAAGCTGTGTTTGATTATTGTTATTTGTTAATATTTAAATGTCTGTGGTATTTGCAATATTTTTCGGGAACGCTCATACATGATACCTAATGCAATCAATGAGTCGGAATATAAATCAACGTGCCACCCAACATTAATGAGAGTCCAGGTTCGGGCGTGTCCAGTCTAACAGAGTTTCGTGCACAGGATGATGTAGATGATGTAGAGCACACTGTTCTGCATTGTAGGGCCCTCCGAGGGACGCGGGGGCGGCCGCTGTGCGAGGCCGACCGGTCAACGAGGTCGTCACCCATATGATGACTTCAGCGGCGGCCTGGAAAAAAGGTATTGCCCACTTTGATGCGATCATGTCCGCGAAGGTGGTCAAAGAGACTGCCAGGAGAGCTCGTCTTAGCGTCCACTCAGGCCCAGGTCGAGAAGGGGAATCGGTAGACGGGAGGCGGGTGGGTGATAGGCAGGCGGACCAGGCTAGGCAAATACAGCAAAGGATTCCCCAGATGATGACTCTCGACGCACCCACAGGCGGGCGGGCTGCGGAAGGTGTCAACGGCCTTCTTGAAGTCGCCGCCCCGCACCAAAGCGGGCTAGAGTGACTGTAGGAAGGCTGGAGTAGGGAGGAGAGGCAAACTGGCCACTTCCATGGATACGAAGCGATGCCCAGCAGTTACCGTTCCCTGGGGGTGGGGGGGAGGCGGGTGTTAGTGGGTTTGTGAGTCCCACACGAGTCACTGGCTGTGGTGACGCATGTACATTACGATTCCCGTAATCCCCCATATTAATGCTGAGAGATTTCAGCATATAAAAAAAAAGAGTTTCATGCACAGGGGCGGCGTTACCCGTTGGAAACTTTAAGGCAGAGCTACTCTATCATATATATATATAAATATATATATACAATTGAATAATAAACTATCGATCACATAAATATATATTCCTTCTTTAGTTGGAACACAGTTAGCGGTTTACCTGTCATATCCGGTATGTCCTCGGTCTGCTTGGGTTTGTGAGTGTGCATTCAATATGAAATGAGGTTTAACCTATTCCAGCTATGGACAAGGAACTCATGCCTGATACGACAGGTATGAGTTCCAAATGGAGCCTCTATATATATATATATATATATATATATATATATATATATACATTGAAGAGCCCCTACATCTATCTATCTATCTATATATATATATATATATATATATATATATATATCCTACACCATTAGTCGGCAAATGTTATTACGGTTAGACCTGTTCGCTTTGGCTATTGACCTGAAAGATCAGACTGGTATAGAAACAGATCAACCAGATCAAAGAAAAACTTGCAAACTTTTAATACCCAAGCTTCGATCGATGGCAAACAAAATATGTAACAAAATTGAAATGACAAGAACAAACTCGACAAGTTATTAATTACTGATACTTGAATTTCCTGTGTAAAACAGGAACCGAATTGATGACTAGCCAACCGACTATAGAACGAGGTTGTGCCATACGTAAGTTCTCTCGTATATTAAAGATGTCAGTTCATTCTTTGTTTCCATACTGCACACTCCAGCAACTCCACTGCTAAGGATCGTCCTGTCGCTCCTCTAGAGTTTGCCATGATTTACTTCCTTACAGTCGGAATCGTAAATACCATTTTAGGAATGACTGGCCTTGCCAGATACCGTTGTCTAGATGTCTGAGGCATAACACCAGACGCATTTTTATCATATAGTATATCTTAATTAATAATTCATGATGTGGCATCATTTTCTAAAGGCCAGGCTAGACTGAATTGGTGTGCGCACATATGGTCATGCGCGTCAGAAAATTTGAGTATATTGCATGTGACTTGCAATCTTCGAAGTTGCCGAACTTCACACACCACACAATGATAGAGAGTAGAAAACTATCATATAATTTTTTACTGCACCGTTTTAAGTATGAGGGCGCACCTCCGCACACATACACACACCTACATACAACTTGTGTCCGATTTCAGCCCGCAGAGATCTTCCACTCGAATCGGCCCTGTTACAGCATTATCACCTCCAAAGTGCACTTCAATCTCAAAACAATCCCACGACTAGCCAATAGTCTCCGTGAAATGAGAATAAGAAAATGCCTCAAATTGCCTGGCCGTTGCAGACACAGAACAATAAATTGCTGCAATTAAGTGTATTTTACCATGTTTTGTTTTTAAACGTTTTTAAAATGTAGGTACTAGCAGCTATCTAGATCAAAATGAACATCGCTCGTTACTTGCTCATTTCCAATGCGAAAACTGCATTTATTTAAACGGTCAGGCCACTCCTGCCTTTTTGTCAATCTCGATGTTACTCGATTTCACCTCATCTTCTCCATGTCCTTTTTCTTCTTCGTACTTTTAGGGTTGGCGTGCTTGCGTCCAATGTCGTCATTTTGCAGAGATGTGCCTATTTCGCAGTAGCTTCTTATCAGTGTTCTTACCGGGTGATTTTGTTGACTTAAATCACATAGTTTGTGCATTCAACTTTTCGTTTGCTCTCTCTCTCTAACGCCTCGCCCCTATTTGTCTTTCTAATCACCGAAAGATGCCGAAATGCTCGGTGGTGGTTATTGCAGGTCGTCTAATCAAGAGTTTCTTGTTTCTTTTTTTTCATAAAACGACGTCCAGGACGCACACACAATAAACATATTTCGCCGATAGAATGTGCTCGTCATCCGTAAGGTAAGTGAGTGAACATCGTGTGTTGTCGGCGACCTACTTCTTCTCCGAGACAACACTGACTCGACAACTAAACAACTAACCGACTGACTTAATCACCATTGATGCCAATTGGCCCCAAAAGTTTTTCGTTCTCCACTTTCCTCCATCTAGACCTAATCAATGTCCCAGAAGATGTGATTTCTGCTGCGCGAGCGCCGCAAAGGTTAACAGCATCGCTAGTCCATATCGTGGACTTCACCTCCTTATCTTTTCTTTCTCCCCTTGCTAACCCGTCCATCGTCGTATCGTCGATACTATTTATTTAGTGTTGGTACAACTGCGTAATTACTACTGTACTTACTGTTACTATTAATAGCTTGTTTGTGTTTTTAAATCGGAATATCGGTATAGTAATCATATTGACTATTACCACTACTACACATATATAAATTGTATCATGATATTATTGATTAGTATCTCTTTAATATTTCGGACATACGATGATCATTGTTATGATTTCATTACTGCCGTACGATTCATTCACCTTAATAGCCTACAGTTACCATCTCGTCGTTAGCATTCATCATTCGGGTGCCGCGATTAGCAGTCGCATGTAGCTGGTGATGGTTGTGCTTGTTACCGGTGCACGTGTCGTGTGTAATCAGTATGTACAGAGGCAAATGTACAACAATTGGCCTACGCTCGGCCGGGGGCCTTTGGGTATTTGGGAGAGATTCAGTTTGCGGGTCAGCTGCCACTGGTCGCCGACGCATCGAACGAAAGTCCCAGTGTAGCAGCAGTCGACGAATCACGGTAAGGGGACAAATATTATACCTAGTATCTCCCTCTTGGATGTAAACTCCTGACCAGGCGAACCCTTCCTTGCTCGGTCGCCTCCTCTCTTCGCGAAGAAGGTTAACGGTACCTCTTACTCCATGAGATAATGCCATCGAATTTCAGCGTCAAGTTCATCGCTCGCATCAAAACAACGCCCACATACGCAGAGACATATGTATGTATATATATATATATGCACCTAGCTTATTAGGCTCGAGAGAGGGTTGGCTAAGATTTGACCGACCGACAACAATAACAACGACAGGTCTCGAAGGCAGACATTGTAGTAAGAGGTCACCGAGGATGTGAAACGCGAGAGCCTCGCAGAGCTTGGCAAGAAACGAATGCCACACAATAAATTAATTAAAATGAGCTAATGAGAACTACGAGATTATGAAAGAAAGTAACAACGAGTGTGAAGAGGATTAGTCGCACTCGTGCTCCTGATCGCCTAAGCGGTTGCTACGCGAAAGCACGCACTAGAAAAGATAAATAGTCGTAAATTCGTCAGGAATGAGAATTAGTCTGTTGACAGCACAGAGTACAGAATAATATAGCAGAGTATGTCATAATAGCCAGGCAGCCGCAGAGCACTGCAAAGAAACTAGTGCGAAGCGCATTGAGTATACTTGAGCTAATTTTCCTTTGAAATTCAAATAATATTTAAAATGATTATCAAACTTGTATATATATATATATATTGTTTTTCCCAGGCAAATGTGAAACGCCTAGACTGCTACTCGGAGTGCCGCGCTGAGAAGCTTCCCTAAACACAGCCAAACGGAAAGCGAACCGAAATCACAGTGGCCATAGATAGTAATGCTCGTAGCTATACTTATAAACATTGGTACTGTTCTTGAAATGAATATTATTACTATGCTTCTTGGTTCAACTTGTATATATCGAGATATGATCGCACACAGAAGAGCGCCGATCAAAATGTTCTGATAGAGGAACTCTATCTTGGTGGTGGACTTCGTCAAACTTCGTCTTCATTCAGTATAGGTAGGTAGCGGTCGTCGAGCACGAATCAGCCAACGCCGGTGCTATCCTCTGCAATATATTGAGCAAACTATACAGCCTATCGGGTTCGGTGTCCAAGCGGACACACGTGACGTAACATAACGTAGTGCGTTAATTAATACGTTGCGCAGCAGTGGTGCTAAATTGGGTACTAAATAATATATCACCCAACCAACTACACTCTGTCGTTGGTTCGTTCGCAAACTACAACGAGCAACTACAGAGTAGAGGGTACTGGCTTCGATTCGATGATGAGTGGCAATGATCTTCATTTCTCTCTCTATCTCTACGTGTCCGGTTATCCGCTTGTTCATAAACAATTTACCACTTCCAAGTTCACACGACAAGTTACAATCGTTGTACGTTATGTGTTAGATCATCGTTGTCGTAGAAGATGTAAGCCTGAATCATCTACTTCAATGACATCTTCCATGACATCATCTTCTATAGTCTCGAGGCGAGTCATCCAGACGGAGGGCGGAGAAGGCCAGCAGGTGAACTTTCAATCTATGTTCGAGCAGGGTCACCCCGAATGCAATGTGTGTGTCGAGGTCAGTGTTGCATGACACTCACCTCAGGTAGTTTTACCCTGTTCTACTTGGCACCTCATTATGATGATGTTTACGTTGCCGATGCAACCAGTGCTGGTCTAGCGGGGCTAAATCTCCGGCTACCCACTCTGGTCGGCGGCGACCTCAACTGTCGTATCGATAGTGGCGCCACCGAGAGGAAGGGCGATGGGCTTCTTAAGCTTCTAGAAAACAGATGCCTGTATTGCACAAATGAACGTAATAAATTCACGTACGTTTGCTAAAGTAGAAGAAGCACTATCAACGTCCTGTTTCACAACCTTCAACATCCGACGGAATTTCAAGAATGCGAGTTACTTAATATTCCAGCACGGAAGCACCTGCCGGTGCTGGCGTCTCTGTGTGTGTCTGGCCAGGGGCGCGCCCCGCGTCGGCAGCTGACAACGTACTGGTATAGGCAGCTAGATTTGCGTGTATTGACGCTCGAGTTAAAGCTGCTGAGATCAACTTCTGACATTGAACAAAGCAACCACCTGCATGCAAACGGCCCCGCGCCTAACCCAGTTATTGAGCAACCGCTCACTCTGGAGGAGCACTACATGAATTTGCCGTTTACGGTGGAAGAAGTGCTGCAGATCTTGCGCGGGTTACCCAAGAAGAAGAGTGGTGGTCTTGATGGGACTCTATTACGAACATTGGGCTGAGTCGTCCGATGTTTTAGCAGGAGAGCTGTATAATCTGTTTAATCAGATACCCAGCGGGGGCTACCCCAGGTTTGACACGAGGCCAGGCTTACTCTGCTATTCAAGGTCAAAGACGGTGACAGCGTCCTACTAGTCGATTCATTTCGACATGCTGGGCTAGGTAGTTCTTTTTACTGTCTTTGCTGAAGACCGCCTTGAAGTAAACATAAGAGGCAAGGACACCTTGCCGCTGAGTCAAAACGTGGGGACCTCTCAACGGGACCCTCTCAGTTGCCTGGCCTTCTCCTTGGTCACCGCAGACTTAGCCTGCCATGTGCGGGAAATGTTTAGAAACGCCGTCGTCGTCATCCATGCAGATGACATAGCAGTGGCCCACCGGGACTGCGGTGCCATGCGTCGAATTGTCGGTGACCTAGAAAGTCACCTTCACCGCACTAGGGTTCTATGCTTGATAATTCCACCCATCACAGGGAATTGTTGCCAAAAAGGTGTGCAACATTTCCCAACCAGGGCAGAGAAGTTGTTGAACTTTTTTTACACGGAGGCCGGGAACAGAAATGCACAATGCGTACGCATTAGTCTGGGTAGTATGAGACTCTCAAACCCCACTACGAAACCGGGTCGTCTCCTAACATATATATTTGTAAAATGAGTTCAGTGAATGAATCCATTGGACTCTAGAACAAAATTAAGTATTTCAAAATGCCGATATATGTATATATATATATATATATATATATGCAAAATCCGAAAAAAAAATCCTTGTCTGGCGTTCTGAAAAAATTGCCTAAGATGCAGTTCCGGGGGGTTATCGATATATATACTATCTATTAGCAATGCCCTTTTCAAATGGCTCCGCGTCGGGGAAATCAAACAAACGACGCGTAGTAGTGAAATAACAAAAAAAGTATCATTTACTATTACAAAAATAACGACAACAACAATAGTAGTAGCGATCACTCTGAAAGCAACATCAAATAACTGCTACTTCGGTAAAAAGGATGTAAAATTTGGGGCGTTCTCCACAAGTGATGACTGCTCTGTTTTTTACCGTGCTGATTGATATTTAGAAATTTGGCCTGCTCTATTGATTCTTATTATATCAGAAAATATTTAAAAAAACACCCGTTTTATAGGCGATGCGCGGGAAAAGGAGGTTTCTGCCACTACTGTACTGTAATGGCCGTAAATATAAGTTTAAACGAATGAATTAAGTATATTTGTCTCTTCTGATTGAGTTGAATGTCAAGTGTTCCTCGCGGAGTTCAAGATATATGATAAATTCAAAAATAAATTCGTTCAAACTTTGTCAGGTTTGATATGGAAACCGTTACTTGACCAAATTAGCGCGTTTAAGGTGTTTTCATTTATATACCAATATACATGCACCTTTCGTCGGTCATAAAAGTAACATTACTATACTTTACATTAAAGCTATGTTTTATTATTGTTATTTGTTAATATTTCAATTTCTGTGGTATTTGCAATATTTTTCGGGAACGCTCATACATGATACCTAATGCAATCAATGAGTCGGAATATAAATCAACGTGCCACCTCACATTAATGAGAGTCCAGGTTCGGGCGTGTCCACTCTAACAGAGTTTCGTGCACAGGATGATGTAGATGATGTAGAGCACACTGTTCTGCATTGTGGGGCCCTCCGAGAAGCGCGGGACGCGGCGGCGGCCGCTGTGCGAGGCCGACCGGTCAACGAGGTCGTCACCCATATGATGACTTCAGCGGCGGCCTGGAAAAAGGTATTGCCCACTTTGATGTGATCATGTCCGCAAAGGTGGTCAAAGAGACTTCCAGGAGAGCTCGTCTTAGCGTCCACTCAGGCCCCGGTCGAGAAGGGGAATCTGTAGACGGGAGGCGGGTGGGTGATAGGCAGGCGGACCAGGCTAGTCAAATACAGCAAAGGATTTCCCAGATGATGACTCTCGACGCACCCACAGGCGGGCGGGCTGCGGAAGGTGTCAACGGCCTTCTTGAAGTCGCCGCCCCACACCAAAGCGGGTTAGAGTGACTGTAGGAAGGCTGGAGTAGGGAGGAGAGGCAAACTGGCCACTTCCATGGATACGAAGCGATGCCCAGCAGTTACCGTTCCCTGGGGGTGGGGGGGAGGCGGGTGTTAGTGGGTTTGTGAGTCCCACACGAGTCACTGGCTGTGGTGACGCATGTACATTACGATTCCCGTAATCCCCCATATTAATGCTGAGAGATTTCAGCATATAAAAAAAAAGAGTTTCATGCACAGGGGCGGCGTTACCCGTTGGAAACTTTAAGGCAGAGCTACTCTATCATATATATATATAAATATATATATACAATTGAATAATAAACTATCGATCACATAAATATATATTCCTTCTTTAGTTGGAACACAGTTAGCGGTTTACCTGTCATATCCGGTATGTCCTCGGTCTGCTTGGGTTTGTGAGTGTGCATTCAATATGAAATGAGGTTTAACCTATTCCAGCTATGGACAAGGAACTCATGCCTGATACGACAGGTATGAGTTCCAAATGGAGCCTCTATATATATATATATATATATATACATTGAAGAGCCCCTACATCTATCTATCTATCTATCTATATATATATATATATATATATCCTACACCATTAGTCGGCAAATGTTATTACGGTTAGACCTGTTCGCTTTGGCTATTGACCTGAAAGATCAGACTGGTATAGAAACAGATCAACCAGATCAAAGAAAAACTTGCAAACTTTTAATACCCAAGCTTCGATCGATGGCAAACAAAATATGTAACAAAATTGAAATGACAAGAACAAACTCGACAAGTTATTAATTACTGATACTTGAATTTCCTGTGTAAAACAGGAACCGAATTGATGACTAGCCAACCGACTATAGAACGAGGTTGTGCCATACGTAAGTTCTCTCGTATATTAAAGATGTCAGTTCATTCTTTGTTTCCATACTGCACACTCCAGCAACTCCACTGCTAAGGATCGTCCTGTCGCTCCTCTAGAGTTTGCCATGATTTACTTCCTTACAGTCGGAATCGTAAATACCATTTTAGGAATGACTGGCCTTGCCAGATACCGTTGTCTAGATGTCTGAGGCATAACACCAGACGCATTTTTATCATATAGTATATCTTAATTAATAATTCATGATGTGGCATCATTTTCTAAAGGCCAGGCTAGACTGAATTGGTGTGCGCACATATGGTCATGCGCGTCAGAAAATTTGAGTATATTGCATGTGACTTGCAATCTTCGAAGTTGCCGAACTTCACACACCACACAATGATAGAGAGTAGAAAACTATCATATAATTTTTTACTGCACCGTTTTAAGTATGAGGGCGCACCTCCGCACACATACACACACCTACATACAACTTGTGTCCGATTTCAGCCCGCAGAGATCTTCCACTCGAATCGGCCCTGTTACAGCATTATCACCTCCAAAGTGCACTTCAATCTCAAAACAATCCCACGACTAGCCAATAGTCTCCGTGAAATGAGAATAAGAAAATGCCTCAAATTGCCTGGCCGTTGCAGACACAGAACAATAAATTGCTGCAATTAAGTGTATTTTACCATGTTTTGTTTTTAAACGTTTTTAAAATGTAGGTACTAGCAGCTATCTAGATCAAAATGAACATCGCTCGTTACTTGCTCATTTCCAATGCGAAAACTGCATTTATTTAAACGGTCAGGCCACTCCTGCCTTTTTGTCAATCTCGATGTTACTCGATTTCACCTCATCTTCTCCATGTCCTTTTTCTTCTTCGTACTTTTAGGGTTGGCGTGCTTGCGTCCAATGTCGTCATTTTGCAGAGATGTGCCTATTTCGCAGTAGCTTCTTATCAGTGTTGCCGGTTGATTTTGTTGACTTAAATCACATAGTTTGTGCATTCAACTTTTCGTTTGCTCTCTCTCTCTAACGCCTCGCCCCTATTTGTCTTTCTAATCACCGAAAGATGCCGAAATGCTCGGTGGTGGTTATTGCAGGTCGTCTAATCAAGAGTTTCTTGTTTCTTTTTTTTCATAAAACGACGTCCAGGACGCACACACAATAAACATATTTCGCCGATAGAATGTGCTCGTCATCCGTAAGGTAAGTGAGTGAACATCGTGTGTTGTCGGCGACCTACTTCTTCTCCGAGACAACACTGACTCGACAACTAAACAACTAACCGACTGACTTAATCACCATTGATGCCAATTGGCCCCAAAAGTCTTTCGTTCTCCACTTTCCTCCATCTAGACCTAATCAATGTCCCAGAAGATGTGATTTCTGCTGCGCGAGCGCCGCAAAGGTTAACAGCATCGCTAGTCCATATCGTGAACTTCACCTCCTCATCTTTTCTTTCTCCCCTTGCTAACCCGTCCATCGTCGTATCTTATCGTCGTATCGTCGATACTATTTATTTAGTGTTGGTACAACTGCGTAATTACTACTGTACTTACTGTTACTATTAATAGCTTGTTTGTGTTTTTAAATCGGAATATCGGTATAGTAATCATATTGACTATTACCACTACTACACATATATAAATTGTATCATGATATTATTGATTAGTATCTCTTTAATATTTCGGACATACGATGATCATTGTTATGATTTCATTACTGCCGTACGATTCATTCACCTTAATAGCCTACAGTTACCATCTCGTCGTTAGCATTCATCATTCGGGTGCCGCGATTAGCAGTCGCATGTAGCTGGTGATGGTTGTGCTTGTTACCGGTGCACGTGTCGTGTGTAATCAGTATGTACAGAGGCAAATGTACAACAATTGGCCTACGCTCGGCCGGGGGCCTTTGGGTATTTGGGAGAGATTCAGTTTGCGGGTCAGCTGCCACTGGTCGCCGACGCATCGAACGAAAGTCCCAGTGTAGCAGCAGTCGACGAATCACGGTAAGGGGACAAATATTACACCTAGTATCTCCCTCTTGGATGTAAACTCCTGACCAGGCGAACCCTTCCTTGCTCGGTCGCCTCCTCTCTTCGCGAAGAAGGTTAACGGTACCTCTTACTCCATGAGATAATGCCATCGAATTTCAGCGTCAAGTTCATCGCTCGCATCAAAACAACGCCCACATACGCAGAGACATATGTATGTATGTATGTATATATATATATATATATGCACCTAGCTTATTAGGCTCGAGAGAGGGTTGGCTAAGATTTGACCGACCGACAACAATAACAACGACAGGTCTCGAAGGCAGACATTGTAGTAAGAGGTCACCGAGGATGTGAAACGCGAGAGCCTCGCAGAGCTTGGCAAGAAACGAATGCCACACAATAAATTAATTAAAATGAGCTAATGAGAACTACGAGATTATGAAAGAAAGTAACAACGAGTGTGAAGAGGATTAGTCGCACTCGTGCTCCTGATCGCCTAAGCGGTTGCTACGCGAAAGCACGCCCTAGAAAAGATAAATAGTCGTAAATTCGTCAGGAATGAGAATTAGTCTGTTGACAGCACAGAGTACAGAATAATATAGCAGAGTATGTCATAATAGCCAGGCAGCCCCAGAGCACTGCAAAGAAACTAGTGCGAAGCGCATTGAGTATACTTGAGCTAATTTTCCTTTGAAATTCAAATAATATTTAAAATGATTATCAAACTTGTATATATATATATATATATATTGTTTTTCCCAGGCAAATGTGAAACGCCTAGACTGCTACTCGGAGTGCCGCGCTGAGAAGCTTCCCTAAACACAGCCAAACGGAAAGCGAACCGAAATCACAGTGGCCATAGATAGTAATGCTCGTAGCTATACTTATAAACATTGGTACTGTTCTTGAAATGAATATTATTACTATGCTTCTTGGTTCAACTTGTATATATCGAGATATGATCGCACACAGAAGAGCGCCGATCAAAATGTTCTGATAGAGGAACTCTATCTTGGTGGTGGACTTCGTCAAACTTCGTCTTCATTCAGTATAGGTAGGTAGCGGTCGTCGAGCACGAATCAGCCAACGCCGGTGCTATCCTCTGCAATATATTGAGCAAACTATACAGCCTATCGGGTTCGGTGTCCAAGCGGACACACGTGACGTAACATAACGTAGTGCGTTAATTAATACGTTGCGCAGCAGTGGTGCTAAATTGGGTACTAAATAATATATCACCCAACCAACTACACTCTGTCGTTGGTTCGTTCGCAAACTACAACGAGCAACTACAGAGTAGAGGGTACTGGCTTCGATTCGATGATGAGTGGCAATGATCTTCATTTCTCTCTCTATCTCTACGTGTCCGGTTATCCGCTTGTTCATAAACAATTTACCACTTCCAAGTTCACACGACAAGTTACAATCGTTGTACGTTACGTGTTAGATCATCGTTGTCGTAGAAGATGTAAGCCTGCTGCTACTGTCATCACTGTGACTTATACTATAGTCACGACACTACCAATATTCTTACGACAACATAGTGCGAATAAAAACTTGTGTAACACAAAGCTAATCAATTGAAAAAGCTACCTCAATCATAATGACGAAACTACTACAGTTATAATTACATGCCATATTGTAATGCAGACGTATTGCGAAATAAGCATTCAAAAAGCTACTACTCCGGTGCCATTTTCGTCGTTGGTGTTGCTGCTAGTTATGTTGTTGTTATCACTGTTGTTTTTGTTGTTGTTGTTGTTGTTGTTGTTGTTGTTGTTGTTGTGTGTCCTTGTTAGTGCTGTTGCTTTTTTGTTGTGGTCGTTGTATAGTGCTGTTCAGTAGGTTGTAGGCGCTGTTGTTCTTCTTGCCGGGTGATCGACTCTGATCAATCGATCATCATTATTATTAATTTTCCCTGCCGTCGTTGCAGTGTTCAAACATACAATTTGACACGTTCTCGTCCCGCCTTTACATACGACTATTATCGGCCCGATTAGTTACAGCGCCCGCGTTTCGCCCGTCCTAACAAATCGCCAGCACACCAGTTAGCAACAGTAGGGCAGACAATATGAATTACATTCCCATAAACTTCACGTATATATATATATATATATATATATATATATATATATATATATATATATACATATATATATATATATATATATATATATATATATATATATACATACATACATACATACATACATACATATGGGCATGAGTGTGCTCGTGTATGTGCGAGTGGCAATCGTGTGTTTCTGTTTCTTCAGCCCATTGCTCTTTACAGCCATATAGCACACAGCAATGTCGTCGTCGTTGTCGTCGGGGTCGCGCCGGTCTTCGTCCTATGCATGAATTGATCTATGAATCCGTCCATAGGCCGTCGATAGGCATCTCTAGAAATCCTCTCTTTTTTGGCTCAAAGCATTCTTGCCGATGAGTGCAGCATCTATTGTTCACGTGTTCGCGTCATAGACGGGCGATGACCTCAATGGGTGAGCACGAGTGTTTGTCTGTCTGTATATCTGTCTGTCTTTCTGTCTTTCTGTGGGATCTGTGGGGGCCGTGTGTGTGTTTGTGTGTAGGCAAAGTTGGCCAACCCAACACTACTTTGACTCTTGGACTCGGGCCCCTCCACTATCGGCCGCTGCTGCTCGGCCCGATTGACCCAACCCACCCGCTTCGCATGTTCTCTCAACGGATCTCGCGACACAGCCTTACCTACATAGCTGTCTAACTAACTAACTATCTATTTGTATGTATCTATGTGCACATTGGCTGGCATCACTCATTCTGCCATTGGAAAGGTAAAAGAAGGACGTCCTACAGACTGCGGTCACACGGTGTCGAGGCGAGGTCGAAAACTTTATCATGTCCGATCATCTCTAACGCTCTAGTCCGACCCGTAGTATGTCCGATCGTCTCTAACGTTCTAGTCCAATACGACTGCAATCTGTTTCGGCTTCGGCCTTCTGCCAAAGGATGCATGCCAAGGCCCACTAAACTGGCGAAAGGCAGAAGAGAATCGAGAGACACCAAAAGAAGTAAAACATGCAACCTACTCCAGGACCGCAGTTATCTGTACGTGCGTTGGCCGGGCCGAGTAATTTTCTATACATCGACGTTGTACGCGTCTTACGTGTCTGCTCACCAGGTGTATATTTATATATATGTATACTCTTCGTATATGTAATGTTGTTGTATCTATAAATATGAGAGGACTGACCATGTAATGGTTCTTCCTAACAGTAAATCACCCACGTTTGTTAATCTTTACTCTCATCGTAACTGCCAGCTGGGCAGCACCTCCTTCACGTCCTTCCTATGCGGATCCTGTGCCGGAAACATGACTCTTTCTTCTACCTATATAAGTTTCTTTTTAGTATTTATGCGCGAACATCTGCTAGACTGCAACCTATAAGAGTTTTGCTATCCACGAGAATTTAACGAGTTAACATTCACCGCTGCCGCAGATCGCCGGTCATATTGGGAACGAACATCTTCGGAGCGAGGAAATAATAAAACGATTTCTAACCACTAGATCACTGGGGTAGGCAGTTAAGCACAGACAGTCAAGCTGTCCTCTTGACTTTTCTATCGTTACACCAGCACAATTCACTAGCGCTCCAGCTCCACCAATGATAATTGCATTCGTTCTTTCACCGAGAGACAAGCTAATAATCTATATTGTCGACCGATTAATCATGTTAACTACTACCTTAGATGTGGTGGTACTTCGATGCTTCAGGCAACGTTCCATGTCTCCAACACAGATTTCAGGCCAACTTCCACCATAACGTATTGCGCGACATCTTAGCCTTTCCAAGTGTTTCGACATATATATATATATAGGTACTCTAACTTTTCTGCGGGTGTTTCTATATATATAGATATATGGTACCCTTGGTAGCAAATTACTGTTTTTTGTCAAGGCAGTCATTTCAGTAACGCCGACCAAAGAAACATGCAGGTATTGAATTTCGACGATGCAATTGCCGAAACGGAGTCTGACTGTAGGAGCGAGTAACGTGTTGAACGGCTAGCTTCTTTCAGCCGTTTCTCTCTTACGTTCGCCTTTCACTTGTTTTCCTAGTTTCGTCAGCATAGTAGAGGACAGTGGTGGTCACAGTCTGTTGTCTGGCCAAAACGACACCACCCTCATCGTGACGTAAGCAGCGTCGTTCCGAAACGTTTCTTTTGCCAGGAGTTCCTCACTTTCAGTACAGACAGTCCTTTTCGCTTATTCGTCGAGTACTCGAATACATCGAGCTCGTCAGGTGTTGGGCATCGAGACGGCCCGTCGAGGAGTGCTTGCTGGCAGTCCCAAAACAACACGACCTCTCACCTCCATTGTCTTGCATACAAGCTCGTGTAGTCTCACTCATGCCCACTTCGTCCGAACCTTTTCCTCGCTTGCTAATTACTCTTCAATAACGTTCTGTTTCCTTTGACCATCTTCATTCGTCTGGCGTTCCAGAGTCAAAGAACCACCGGTAGCCGTGCATATCTCGTGTTGCAGGGATCCGACTGAAACAAGGCAAGGCATACATTTTGCTTTGTTAGCGCTCTTTTCGTTATATATATATATATATATATATATATTTGGTGGACTATACATACCCAATAGTATTTTGAAACAATATATAAATTATGCAGCAATATATGTATATATTTTTTCCAACATTTGACCGAAGTGCATACTAAATTGAAACTCTTTGAAAGTTTTACATCATGTCAAAATTTCTAAAGGAAACAAATGAAACAACTTATAAACGCACGTAGAGATAGATATACATATTAGCAATATATGATATTTACCTATTAGCCTTTTTGTTTACAAATTAGATATACATATTAGCTACTTACCGTTGTGCGAGTCAGGCCGAACAGCCTTACTCGAGGGTTGAAAAGGGAATCAAACCCTATATTCTTGCCAGCGTTCGTCGACGTCTACATTTCTCTTGTGTGGTATGGCCTGTTCCTAGTGAACTATCTTCGTACCCAGTTGAGTCGTGTTTCTCTGTCCGAACATCACAGACGATGTCCAACCTCAGCCTAGTCGAGGCAACTGATGCCTTGAGATGTTTGATTCTGATAGAGGCGCGCTTGTCATTGAGAAGACGACTCGACGACAGGTTTACCGTCCCAGCCGCAATGTGGCAGTGGCTGGTGGCCATTTTTGGATTGCCCTCCTAACTGCAATAAGATCTTGCGTTCCAATTGATTCACGCGATTCTCCAACAACTCTCCGTCCGATCACGACGCATTCGATTCGATGTCTCCCGTTTGCAGGAAGGGATGACTGAGGATCTCTTCCGCCCTTGGTCGCTCCGATGGCGTTCTTCAATTTAACAAATGCCAAAGAATGTTCAACTTTTATTGTAAAACTTGTTTAGGCTTCGTCGTGCAAACGCTGGTGGCTATTAAGAATAGGTAGCTGCTGATAGCCAAAGCTTAGCCAAACATTAGATGCATATGACCTGATTATCATTCTAACGGCACTCTACTGTTTTACTTTAGTTTTATCTTACGTTTTAAGCGGATGCTCTTAGATGAATCGAGTAAATATCACGTATCGTAGTGCACGCTCCTCACATGTGGCCTTATAATCAAATAGGTGTAAGCAAATGCTTATTAAATGTTTAGCGTATGGCAACTACATAGGGTCGACCTTAGTCGCTTGTCCGAGCGTCAGCAAAACTACATGCGTGAAGTAGTGAGTCTTTCCTCAAGAATAAACGCAAGATAGCCCACGAGTGAACTGGAGTGCTCTTATCTATCCTTCTCGGCTCGCCTACGTCTTTCAATACGCTGCGTCTGCAATACCTGTTTAGACACTTGAGCACGATGTCTCTCGCATTCTGGCTAAGATGGTCTGGAAATTTCGGCTCGGATGTTCCTTGGCCGATTGCAAAGGCGGCAGCCAGCGGCGAAAGCTCGTACCACGGTGGTTTTGTCTGGAACATCTCGATGAGTGTGCATCCAATCGACCACATGTCTGACTTGTGACTGCATTCCTGCTGACAAATCACCTCAGGAGCCATCCAGTATGGCGTACCTCGCGCCGACGCCGCCAGACGCTCGTGGTCCGTACCCTACACATAGTGGGGGTTATGACGCACGAAACCGTATATGTACGAAGTAAGTGTTTATATTCCAACTACCAGCAAAGGCGAATACATTCAAATTGATTAGCTGACATAGTAGTGTGATATTTGTTGATAGCAATGATATGGAAAATATTGTGATGATTTATTAATCATAACGTTTGCACACTCGGCAGTGCTCGCCTTGTTGATATATATATATATATATATATATATATATATATAGAAGATTTTCTCGACCAACGTACTTATGATCGAGCCATGCGTTCTTTCCTGCCTTGGTACCAGCCACTACGGCTGACAAAAAAGGCCAAACTGTGTGAAACTCACCGATGGATCAAACGTGGCGCAGCCAAAATCGATAATTTTGATAGTGCCGGTTCCGGGACACACCATGACGTTGTTGCCCTTAATGTCTCGGTGGATGACACTGCGCGAGTGCAAGTAGGCTGCCGCTTGGAACAGCTGCCTAGCATAGCGTTGAACGACGCTCTCTGGAAACGCGCCGAACTGAGCAAGGTTCGAGGCCAACGTCCCTCCGGAGACGAACTCCAGAAAGAGATTTATACTCGCGCCGTCCTGCTGCACGCCAAGAAAGCCGACTATGTTCATATGCTTGAGACTCTGTAAGATGTCCACTTCGAGTTGCACGGCAGAGAGCACCTCGTCCGTGTGCTCCTGCTCCTGTATCTGAAACTGCTTGACGGCAACCAGCTGACCCGTGCTGTTCATTCCGCACCAGACGAGCCCGAACGCGCCCTTGCCAATTAGCTTGCCCTTGACCCACGGAAACGGTGGGTCGGCCGAGAAGGCCGGTATCTCCGGGAAGGATTTGGGCGTGGCGGGCGCCACTTTCGGGTCGGAGTGGATGCCCTGTGGTAGTGGCGTTTTGGTGCTGGGCCGTAGGCTGCCCCCTATGACTGGCCGCGTGTTCAGCGCCGTCGAGCCCTTGGCCCGACGGGCATTGCTCATCGTCTGCGGAGCGTCGATAACTTTGACGTTCGGAGGAATTTGGGAAGCCAGATTGGACGTCGAGTCTCTCGTCGGGTTGGCGTATACCGCGCCACTGCCGCTGCCGCCGGCGCCGGCAGTCGTCCCGCAGTATGTGCCATCCTTGGCCAACGCATCCCTGCCAGGGCCGGCTGGCGGCGGTCCGACGGGATTTTTCGGCGGTTTCCTAGCATCCCTCCGCGTGAGTGAGAGGCTGCTCCTTGCCGGCAACTGCGGTAGAACAATGTTGTCGCTCGATCCGTTCGAGCTAAGGGTGCCCGTGCCACCGCCACCACCAGCATTTAACGTGCCGTGGTTCATGCCGAGCGGCGGCTGTGGGGATGGCGAGGCGCCATCGTCGTCGTCACTATAGCAGACGTCTCCTGCCTCGCCCGGACTAACCTGGGGCAGATACACCTGTAACACCGCACGATGCACACGATCGATCCACGCATACAACGTACGGAGGTTACAGGCTCTGGCTGGTTAAGCACTCATTGTTGTTGCACCACGCCCAGTGCACTCGTCTCACAGGCCACCTCTACCTGAGATCCCTGGGCTATGAAGTTGCGCTACGATACTTCGCAATGTGGCTTAGTGGTTAAAACTACTATCTGTTCAAGGCCGACACGACCCACGTTGGTCAAATGCCAACGTATGTATTAGTTTTGCCTGTGCTAACCGAAGATCCTCAACAAGAGTGCGTTTATTATTATTATTATTATTATTATTATTATTATTATTATTACTACTATTATTAATATTACACCGAGCAAAATGGCTTAGTGGCAAAGCCTTTGCCTTGCATTCGGTAGGACTGGGTTCGAGACCCAGACCGGCCACTCTTAAATTGGTTTGCATGGTTTCCAATTTGGACAAGGTAAATGCCGAAGTGGACTAAAATTAGCCATGACATGAATAAACCGTACACGGGCAATTGCCTTACGAAAAATATTTAAAAAAAAAATATTATTATTATTATTGCTGCTGTGCTTACCCAACTTGCGGAAGACAAATGACTAGCTCTGTTGGCCCAGGGCGGCAGAAACTTGGAAAGTAGCGCGCCCTTGGCCGCCGACGCAGCTGCAGCCGTGGGCTTGAGGATGGACAACTTGAGCGGTTGTTGCTGCTGCTGTTGCTGCTGCTGCATAGGCTGCGACCGTTGGGGCCGGACAATGGCCGCTCGTTCTTCCGGCTTCGTGTACAGCGAGTCGTTGTCGCTCTCTGCGCCACCACCGCCTCCGCTGCAAAGAGGCGGCGGTCCGCCAACAACTGCCGCCCCGCTGCCGCTGGGCCCGCCCGTAGGGGGCGCGCCGCCGCCCATCGTCTGCGAGCTGGCCGGGAACTTGTAGTAGTAGTGGCTATTCGTGTCGATTTGCGTGTGCCGACCTGACGTTAAGCCTGTGTGGTCGGTGTGATCGAGACGCCGGACACAAACAAAAACAACAACAACAACAATAACAGCGACAACGACGATTATTATAAGAATTGCATGAAAACGTGTCGTAATACGTGTCTACGAATATCATCGGTAATAAAATCATCCTTGTTCATTATTATTATTATTATTATTATTTAAGACTAGGTTAGTACGTGGTGAGAAAGTTTTTTTTTTATATCTTCACTAATAGGCTGCAGTGAAAACGTTTTACGTTGGCTGGTCAAATCAAGTACACTATAACTTATAAAAACATATATATATATATATATATATATATATATATATATATGTAAAGCAATTAGAAAACTTACTCTCAGCGGTTTCCCGATCAAGTTTCATTCTAGAGAGATGCGGAGACGGTTTCTTAGCTCGGGGCCGAGAAACAGAGCTAAACCTTGGTGGTAGCTCCGGCTGAACGTCACCACCGCCGCCGCCGGCGCCGCTGACAACGACGACGCCGCTGACGCCTCCGCCGCCTCCGTTTGCTTTCTTGGCCGCCACCGAGTAGCAGGGCCCGTCGGGGCTCTCCTCGTCGTCGACGAGCGGGTTATCCTGGATGCTGAGGTGGGCCACCTCGGGCGACGGATCGAGCACAGAGTTGGACGGCATCGTCGTTTGGTGATGGTACGCTGCCGACGCGTCGAGCGTGGCCGCCGAACTCTTCTCCTCCCATTCGGACTCGTCGAGAATCTTCTGCACCTGGTTCATCAGCTGTATGTCGTCCTCGACCAGCCGGCGACGCAGGTCGTCGGGCGCGACTTCGTGCGCGTCGTACCGCTGCGCGTCGTTCGATGTTCCCTCGGGCTCCGACAGGGGCTGAGGACTCTCGGTGCCCGAGCTGTCCTCATCCTCCTCCGATTGGTTGGCCAGCAAACATGACGGCCCGCTCTGCTGCAGAATCAGCTGCGCCAGCTTCTTCTTCTCGGACCGCAGCGTCGAGTTCGTCGGCGATGCCAGGCGAGCTTCGACCGCGCCCCGAAGAACGCTATATACCTGGAGAACCCCGCAGATCCACACGCGTATTCGGCACCGACCACACGTAAACAGATTTCAATTAGAAACGCCAGGGTGGCAGGGTGCGAATTTTGACCGGATTTATTTTAGCGTCCTTGCCCGACATTTGAAAGGGCAGCCCATAAATTAGCATCGTGAATAGTAGTAAGCTGACATCACCTGCGTGCCCGAAGCGGTGGGTTATGTCATTATGACATGTGAGTGAGAATCTTAGTAGATTATAATTGATAATCCTGTAAAGCCTGTTTGCCAGTCTTTGAGGCGTTCTAAACTGCCGAGAAGAAGTCTGTTTACAGTTTATTTACAGTTCACGAGGTCATACCAAAATGCGCAAATATGGTGAAGGGCTAAGTTCCTCTGGCTTATGGCATCCAGCTGTACTCTTTTTTTCGCTACGCCGCCATGGACCAATGAGCCTTATGGACTCCTTTCTTTTTGCGAACGACATTGAGGAGGCTTATGCTCCGCTCGTTAAGTAGATGGTGCGCTGCCAACAATACCAGCTTTGGTTTCATTGGCGAAACTTCCTTTCTACAATGCTTAAGTTTACGTAAAAATTATATGTAAACAAATTGTCTCAGTGTACAGGGCATTCAGATGACCGTTTGAAATGCAATTATGTCCCCAAAACACATTTCTTAAACCACAAATAGCTTATTAAAATGCATCGTTTGGCAAAATACTAAAAGGTGGTGTGCAAGCTTCGACTGCGATGTATTCCGGATTGCAACGGCTATCCCGTACTCTCCAAAAGTGAACTGGGACAGGCACTAGAACTTGAAGTACGAGTTCAAGTTAGCAGAACATACCTCTTGATTTGCAGCACAACATAGCGGGCTCTTGCCATCCGATGCAAAGGTGAGAACATCTGCTCGTCGTTCCAGCAGAAGGATAACCGCATCCGTGTTACCTATTTACGACCAGCATTAACAACAAGGGCAGCCCACCGAGTTATTCATCACGGCTACCGTTAAGTAATTTAGCGTATATATATATATATATATATATATATATATATATATATATATATATATATACTGGTAAGTTGGTATATTGGTAACATGTACGTATAACTAACCACAACGTTCTGTCAAATAACGTGCACTATCAAGGCTAATAGGGTCCCAAAGACAATCCCTCTCTAGATCTGTGTCTAATCATATATTACATTTAAACGATGTAATTATATATGGAATTTTAAATATATTCGTGAGTTACAAAAAAATTCCTACTTTTGGAAGGGACCGCTACATTGGAACATCGCTGGTTCGAATGTGCGAACCTCCCACACACGCCCCCAAATTACCCAGACGCACACTTATGAACAGGGTCTCTCAGAATTCGTTTTTGAGGTCTAGTATGAATCAGCAAATTGTTGCGTTGGTAGGTAGTAGTTAACATGATTAATCGGTCGACAATATAGATTATTAGCTCGTCTATCGGTGAAAGAACGAATGCAATTATCAGTGGTGGAGCTGGAGCGCTAGTGAATTGTGCTGGTGTAACGATAGAAAAGTCGAGAGGACAGCTTGACTGCCTGTGCTTAACTGCCTACCCCAGTGATCTAGTGGTTAGAAATCGTTTTATTATTTCCTCGCTCCGAAGATGTTCGTCGCAGCATCTTCAAATGTCTTCTTTTGGAGTGAGAGCGAAATTACCAAAAGTGATTTTATTAAGCACTTTTATTGTGGCATAACTTCAGTAAATGAGCAATTGCGAGAGCCCCAGTCATTCTGTCGATAAACCTGTTACGCTACGTTATGTTACGTCAGCTTAAAATAGAACAAATATTATAATGAAGATAATTCTCAAGAAATGAAATTATTTGCAAGTCTTACATTTTGGCTTTCACGCCCAATTACCCATTTTTTAAAGATACCTTTGTTCTATTGGAAAAAATGATTTTTTCGCCGAGTTTTACTAGATCCCAAAGTTTATTGGACGAATTCTGGGAGACCCTGTATATATCTACTGTCCTTTATTGATACACTATATAAACAAAGGTTTACACAGATACATAATTAACTCACTACATCAGGACTTGTGATAATAATATACGTATTTTTTTTTCTAGAATCGTTTTCTCCGAGTGGCAAATTTATTTAAAATCAATAACTCACTGAGCTTTAAATGTCCATACCCAACGATTTTTAAAACAACAGTAATAATTGAAGTTGTTTTGCAGAAAAGGCTGTTGCGCCTGCATATATGTATATGTATATATATATATATATATATATATATATATATATATATATATATATATATATATATATATATATGTATAAATATATGTATATATATATATATATATATATATATATTACATGAGTTGCAGTCTCTCAAAGCGATATATATGAACCTATGTTTATCCTCTCCCGTAGCATACCTGCAGATGCAGCCAGGTGCAGCGGGGTGATGCCGCCAAGTCCAGGCGCCGAAGGATTGGCGCCAGCGTCCAGCAGAAGTCGAAGTGCTTCGACTGAGCCTGCCTGCGATGCGAAGTGTAGTGGACAGAACCCGTGCTTATCCTTCATATCTGCAAGAGACGTTCTTTTAGCATTAGTGAACCCCGCGTCTAGTCCTAATGCTACACTATCGGTACGCACTACGTCCTGTGGCTATTGACGAGACATTATATTATAAAAAGAGTAAATTTAATCGCTGCGTATACATACACGGCATATGATCTTCATGAATATATTGTACTTAACTAAACTGTATATATAAAAACAAACTTTTATAAGAACATAATCATAAAACATAATCATAAAATATAAGGAAGCAAGTGGGTGAAAAAGAGATGGAAAAGAAGACTCTTAATAATACTCAACTGGTCTCCTATTCGAAGTAAATGCTTACAGGGTCGTTTAGCTAAACAAATGTACGAAGAAACGACAACAACGCATAAATAGCACTAAAAACAGTCACGTAAGAGTGACTAAAAGCAAAAATTGTCTAATATAGGAATAACTTAAGTAATATATATATATATATATATATATATATATATATATATATATATATATATATATATATATATGACTTGTATTTATAGATAAATATATCATAACATTCGTATTAAAAATGTTACTGCGCGGAGGCGTACTTGCCGTTCTAAAATTTCTGAAATTTCTTAGTGTTTTCGTCACTAGGGATTTGCAATATCCGAAAGATTTTGTAATCAGGAAAAAAGCAATGCGTCAGCCCGGCAAGAAATCCGCCCAATTGTTCGTTCCCATTTTAAGCGCTACTGCGAAGATTTACGTCTATACAGACAGCGCCATAATCCTACCCTTCTTCCCGTCTTAGTAAACTTTCAATGCTGACTCTCATACGCCGCTTACCGCGGACCTGTACAGCACGCCCGGCGGCTGGCTGTGAAGCAAGAAAGCTTCCTGTTTGAAGTTGCTGCTCTAGATGGTTGTGTTAGGGCGTCATTAGATACATCTATCTCTACTACAATAGTGGCACTCCAAGCCAATCTATATACCCACTATACGACGGGTCGAAATTGAGCTTACAAGTCTTCGTGAGAGACAGAAGTCATGCACAATCCCCCCAATTCCATCCACTGGCTTTTATAATAAATTGCACATAGGCATTATAACATCTAACCAAATTGCACACAAGCATGGGGAATCGGTCTGGATAAAGGAAATGTATAACAGGCACCCTGATCAATCGGAATGCACTAGATGCCACATGTCGCAATTCACATTCCAACAACCTGACAACTGGTTCCTTCACGTTATGTTAACGACTGACTGTTTTTGCGCGTTTTAATTACTGACCTTCTGTGTTTTTCTGGGACTGACACGCAATCGATTTAACATTGAGCCACCGCTTGAAGTTAGTTACGTATTACCACCACCGGAATTCTTCGTCAGAGCTATTTCGTCTTACTAATTTCCTCTCAGGCCTTCCTATAGCTCTGTTTACTTTTATTCGCTTTGTTCTCACAAACGACGACGTATGTTTGTCGCGCTCTCCACAACGCGCAGCTGGGAGACGACACGAAGGAACCACCACGAAAAGCTCACAAATCAATGACGACAGCTTTCTGTCGACCATGTAAAACAGTTCGACCACCAGAATCGGATAGAGAACTTTAGCAACATACGCTGCTGCTGCGACCACACAACGCAACGCTGAATGTTCCACCCACCGGCGTCTTGTTGGTTTCTCATTTATCGAAATCTACACAGGTACATCTGCAGATCTGAACGAGCACTCATTTCGCTCGTCGTATTTGCGAAGACACATACACAGGACACGATAAACAGAAGAGTTAGTGGCCTAAGCTCGCGAGTCATCACTCATCTCAACAAATTCAGCACAACAGCGGGCCGCCTGGACTGGACGTACAGACTTTTCCTACGTACGCATGTATGTATACATATATGTGTATGAATGCATGGATGAATGCACGCACGAACATACCCGTACATGTATACAACTCATACATACTTGCTTACACCTGGCCCTTTCCCCTGCCGCGCTCATCCAGTGAATCTATGCTGTGGCTTCCGAAGCGAATGGAAGATCGCTGCAAAATCACTGAAAACTAACAACTGCTCTCCTCGCCGGCCCATTTGTTGTGATTTGGCGTGCACATACATATAAGTATGTACATACATACATGCATGTATGTATAGATTCATGTATAGATGTATACCTTTACATGTATATATACAAGTACATACACGTACATTTGTATGTATATATATATATATATATATATATATATATATATATATATATATATATATATATATATATATATATATATATGTGTATATATATATATATATATATATATATATATGCGTATGCTTATGTGTATGCCCTATCACTTCGCTCGTTAAAGATGTTTTCCCGGCGGCGCCCGCCGCAGTGACCACCGCGGTGGTGTTGGTAATGATTAGGCGAAGACTTGCCATGCCGTTCATCAGAAGACGTTCAGCCGTCGGTCGAATAAGCCGTTGATGCTGCTGCTGCGCTTGTAGATCGCGCAAATCGGCCAGCCGGGAGCAGGCGCCAATCAACAAAGCGCAGCGGTTATGATCAGTCGGCATACATCTGATAGGAGAATAGCCGACTACTTTCTTGTGAGTCTGGCGTATGCACATATTCTTGTACATGTGTACATTTAGACATTCATACGTACATATATGTACGTACGTATGTATGCACGTAGTACATCTGTATGTATGTATGAGTTGTTACTTTACAGGTCATTGTTGTTGCCACGCAATTGCTTCCCGCCCGCCCGCTGTCATGGTTGCTCGTATTCAAACTCATCTGTGCATCTGTTCCATCTGAAGCTGAACATGGTCAAGTGGGAGAATTCAGTGGGCTGACTGACCACCCTTCAACAACAGCAGAAGCAACAACAACGACAACAACAATCACAACAACAATACACAACAACGGCAACAACAGCAACAGCAATAACAGCAACAACGGCAACAGGAGCAGCATTAAGAGCAGTTGTTGCAGCAACAGTTTCACCGATGTAACGGAACGTTGGTATGGACTGGAAAGCAGATCTCGGTCAATACTGGACAATGCCACACACACACAACTTCTCTTCAACTGAAGAGCAGTTGTTTGTTGGACATGTTTTCCTTAGTAGCGGGTTCTCCCTTCAGTTCAGTATACTCTAGATGTGCTGTATTGGTTGAAAAGCGCGTCCGAAGAACAGCAGCTGTTCAAGAGGAGATCTGGTTGTGTTTGGATACTATCATATATATATATATATATATATATATATATGTATAGATCTGGTATATTTAAAACCTCCGCTAGATACTCGTTGAAATTGATTCAATTCATTGCTTGCACGAATATTGCAATTGTAGTGTTAAAAAGTTGTTGTATCATGTTGTCAAACACTAAGTTTTTATTCTGACACCACATCACCGCTACGGTTGCTACTAACCGTTCAGTAAAGATTTAATTCGGCACAATTAGTATATCTCGGAGCCTCGTACATCTATAAAGGCGCACTTCCCTGAAGCAATGGCTGCTCTATATGTATGGATATGGATATTGGTATGTGTGTGTGTGATTGTGACCGCAACGGACTCAAATTTCCACGCGATACTAATTGCTTTCACCGCTTCAAGATCAAACACAACACAGAGGTGTTAGAAGAACGACAAACCGCGTTTGGTTAAGTAAACTCGACCACGTTACGATCACGCTCGACATGGATAGCGGCAATGACAACAAGAATATCTGCCACCACGTCAGTAAGAACCATAACAAGCTAGCTAGCTAAATAACCACAATAAGAGATCAAGAGCGCATTATCATCGTCACCAACCACAATGAGCGGCTGGTATACCGGACGTGATACAGTTTGCGGTTAGTCTGGCTCGTCTCGTCGTAGTGGTGACTACGACAAGCATGGATACGAGCGTCGGAAACATTAAAGCAGACCATCCGAGCACGTTGGCGTAACGAAACGTGAAAAAAAAACATCAAACAACCCATCTTGACTAGCCTGCGTACGAATGCGCGTGTCCTACCATATACCTATATGCCTACCTGCCTTTACAAATGCTATCGCACCGTTGAGATAAATGCCAGTATCACGGCTATTTTCGATGAGCGTTCGGATGCGCGTATACTGCATATGCATAAGTTAATGTGGTGGTTTGAGAGGACAGACTGTAGGTAGTCTAGAAGAGCACAGTTAGCGTTTCCTTATTATTATTACTATTATTATTATTAAACAACCATTCGGTCACATCGATGTCCAGGGCTTTTCTACGTTTAGCTTATATATATATATATATATATATATATATATATATATATATATATATATATATATATATATAGATATATAGTAGATACTATATATGGTGGTGGTAGTGAACGGGCAGTCACGATAATTTATAGCCAACAGCATAATTATATTATGTAACCCGAGCAGTACTCTACGCAACGCAAGTAGCCAGTATCCTAACTATCGGACGTATGATTTAAAACCATCCATGCTCTAGGTTGTCATGTAGCTGATTAGGCATGATAAACTGCATGTAGGTAAATATACAGCATCGTGTGCTAGATTTTCCACCCGGTTACCACCGTAATAATTACTGGTAATGACACGATAATAATTTGTCTGAACAATTTTACAATTCTACTACGAAAGAGTAGCATCCCTCTCATCCTCGCCAGCTTGCCTCGCTAGGCCAGACGAAAATAAACCAAAAGTAGAGAAAAGTGACGAGGGAAAGACAGAGAGAATGTGTCATAGAGGGAAGATGAGAGATAGATTCAGATATATATATATATATATATATATATATAGAGAGAGAGAGAGAGAGAGAGAGAGAAAGTTCGATAAAAATAAAGGTGAAAAACAATTATGAATGCTGCTGCTGCAACTCGAATGAGTCGCTCGGCGAACGAGCACTAGACGCTTCACGCTGTGTGAGTTTGAGACGAAGATTGTGACAAACCTTCAGCTTGAGCTTCTACCCGCCATGGGTGTCGGTGCGACCGATGTTCCGGAGGAATCCGGGGGAACATTGGAAGCACTGGCACGTGCATTGCTGGCACAACACGTGAGGGAGGCGGCACGTACCCTACCTCCCACCAGCCCCAAACTAGGAACGAACCACCCACAGTAATAAATAATGTAATACCAAAGTAATACCGAGCCTGGGGGGTGGGGAGGAATCCGGATTTAGTGGGTTTGCGAGTCTCACACTGGTCACGCAGGCTGCTAGTGGCGCATGTGCATCATGCATTCCCGAAACCTCCCAGAACAACAAAGAAAAGGAACGAACCGTGTCGCATCAGATCCTGACTGATACGTACCAACTCTTGCGCCATGACGCAACAGCAGCGCGATAACGGGCGCTGTGTGCTCGCAGCGTGTGTGTGCCGCGTAGTGCAGACAGCTGCGACCCTGCCGATCCTGGTGATTGACGTCACGATGAATTAACCTGTGCAGGACGACGCGGTCGACAACAACAAGTCGGGCATTCGTTTGTTAGAGCTAGTTAGAGCGTTATTAATAATTCGGCGGGAGCGATTCACCCCCAAGTCGCATCGGATCGCGACCGAACTGTTATCGCTAGGCCACCACTACACCGAGCGTCAGTCACCATATTCCGTCGTGTCGATCGAGTATGGCGCGGCAGATGGCATCACTGTACACTGTTAAGCGCGTAGTTACGTACGTAACGGTCGTTTTGGTCAACAATAATTACTCCACCAACAAGCATACCCTCTCGAATTAGCTGTGCGAGACTTCGCACCCGGCTACCGCCGTAATAAACAACGTTTTTACCTTATATTACAAAATACGAGTAAAGGAGGTGTGACGGGACATCGAAAGTTATAGAAACAATACCTCCCTTATTTCAATTTATTGATCTATATATATACATATATATATAAAAACTAACCCGTATAATTTTGTATTGTGCTAAAGTATGGAACCCTGGAAAATGACCACACTAAACACACAAATGTTAGCCATCAATGAGGTCGAGTTCCACATGCGTTTGTATAATGTGTAATTCCCAAATTGATCTATTGTTGCTCGGTCTAGGATTCCCAGCGCTTTTTCCGCATCCCAAACCCCAGACTTCCAACTTTTGCACTTTTTAAGCGCTCTACAGCATTCTAGGCGAGGAGACCAAAGCACACCTTCCTTCACATCAAAAACAAAACGCTCTCAATGTTACAATGAGGATCCTAGCGGCGCCTGGAGGTTTTTGTTCATGAATATAATAACGAGACGTAATAAATATCGTGTGTATGCCACACAAGCATAAGCATTAGGGCAGGTACACTTACACCCCGTGGTCGAGGAGAATTTGTATGACAGCGAGTGGGTCGTAGGAGTCGATGACCTGGTTGGCGTGAAGGTCCGTAAAGGTGCCGAGGTCTCGGCATAGCAACGTAAGTGGGGTCGAACCTTCGGCGTTCGTACAGTTCACGTCGACGCTCGTCGTCGTCTGCAGATAATATCCAAACAACCGTTGTAGGATGAATCACCAGCCGAAATCGTTATCATTGAATGCAATAAATCACGCAAGTACTCAAGCTGCTATTCTCTGATAAATTGATACTAATACGTCAAGAAGACCGCTTGTTGAAAAAATAACAAAGCTCTACATCTACATCAAGGCCAAACCTTCTAGATTAATCCCAATTACACATAACTTTGACGTGTAGGCAGCAATAGGAATCAGATGAAGCTGAATTCATACCAGTTATTTATGGTATCTAGTAAAATCTAGTACCGTGAATCTAGTAAAAATAAAGTAAAATATATGCGCATAAAAAACGTATGTAAATGACGTCTCCGTCATGGATTTCCTTTCCCTAAAAATGTTAATCTTGGACTCTTAAACGTTGCTACCGGTTTACTGCAGGTTGCAAACAGATTTGCCTATGAAGTGAACTGAGGGGATTGAGAAATCTTACGTAATTTATTTTAAACGTTTTTAGTCTAAAGAATTGATCTTTACTTGATGAGAAATAAGGGCATCTTGTTAGAATAGGATGGTGAGCACTGTCTGCTGTACATATAATAGTATGGTGGAGGACCTCTAGTTATAATTATTTCAACAAGTACATTGATTTAGTAGCTGTTCGAGATCTGCGTAGTTGTATTTTTATCCCTCTCGGCATGATCTACTACTAATTCGTTGACGATGCAACTATGACATAGATAAAGGCTGACGTAGCTAAGTATAATTTTTGGAATTGCGGATTTGCCGTATTCTGACTGCTGTGGTATCCATGATAAACCCCAATCCATCGGGACGTACACTAATCAAATAATATTCGCATTCCACTTTTTGGGGCTCAAAATCATTGTGTCGGTTTTAGCAACAATAGCTTCTTTTCTAATCCCACGGCGGCAAGACTCCAGCGACATTACCTCTTACCTCTGCACTGCGTGTACACTATAAACACCGATAACAAAAATAATAACGAAACCATGACGGGAGGACTCCCCTGGATCATCCTAGACATCTTACAAGCCGCGCCTGGAAAATAGGTCCTTGTAAAGATTCGCTCAAGTTTTGACAAGTATGCACCCACTGATTGTCTCGCTCTCTATCTCTATAAACACAGCCTTGGTTTGCCGAGATCACCCATGTAATGCCAGTGCCGACAACCCCTAAATACAGGGAAGGCCTTGCTGCTTACGACAAAACTGCCAAATATATATATATATATATATATTAGGCAAGGTTTGTAGATTTATCAGCTTTGAAAGCATGGGATAGAGCAAGTCTCTTTATACGTGAGTGGGGATCCTGGTATTAGAAGGGCTGCTGACTTCGTCGTCGTCTACTACGCTGCTTCGCAAAATCTCTTTGACTTGTTAGCGGAATCGCTCATTGCTGAAACGGTGGCGAGGAAAGTCAAAGAAGGCTGTCTGGGCTCTACTTGACCCTGACCTCCTAACAAATCATGTAGACAGACAGCAAATGGCTACAACAGCGTCAAAAGCTGTGTCTAACTAACCTAACAGAACTGGTTGACTTGACGCATACAAAAGCAGAAATCCGGCGAGATACATTATGGACGTTCCTAAAGGATATCGCAAGACATACGAACTATCTCTTTGGCTGTCTGCAGGAGAAATACAATTTCCATTATGGATGCCATAGGCTGAACCAACCCTCGAGGAAGTGCTACGTTCACACCTCGGAATTGTTCTGACTGAGAAAAACTGATTAAGGATGATGCTTGCGATGATAATGATGATAATAATAATAATAATAAAAATAATACCAAACCACGGGACTTGGTAGCTACCGGTGAAGCAAGGCCTGATAGAGTAGTCATCCCATTATAGTCATAATTAAAATTCTTAGCATGGAACGTCTCATGTACGGCGACCGTTTTCTAATTGCACTACAGCTCGAATGAGCTAGGCTCGGTAGTGGAGCATACAGAAACCGTAAAAATAAGTAAATGTTCTGAGCTGGTTAGGAAATACATTTTCGTACCTGCCGTAGAGACCCTGGAACCAATCCCTGAGCAAACGGACTTGTTCCTCCAAGAACTAGCTAAAGTCATTCAGGTTATCACAAGAAATCTACGCGAGACGCAGTTTTTGACGCAATGAAGTTCAAGCAGACGGTCGCACCTCGCCATTGAATTAAACAACAATGATGATAGACGAGTAGACCTAATGATACGTATTATTACTACTACTACTACTGCGGCATTGTTTATGCGGATAACGGGGACTTTAATGGCTATTTAGAGATGCGAGCTCAAGCAACGGCAACGAACTCACGGCCGAGCATTCACAAACACATCACAAAGTACAGACAGAAGTAGCACAGCAAAATGTTTCAGGTGGAGGGGGAGAGCAGAATAAAGTTAGACTCAGGTCAATTTGTTCATGATGATCATTGATTGATGATTGATCATTTCATTGATGACTGACAGATGAGTGAGTAAGGGATACAGTCTCAAAAAATACAGCAACGGCAGCAGCATAAACAACTACGACGTCTACGACAAAAGCCATCACAACAATAGCAGCAGCAACAACTACAACTTACAAGCAGGCGAAGAACCTGCTCTTTGGCGCCACTCCAGGCGGCGAGTAGGAGACGCTTTTCGTCGCTTTTCACACCGCCACAGTCGACGATCTCGGGCGAACGCAGCACATACTGCACCAGCGATGGCGTCAGGGAGTCGAGACAGTTCTGGCCCGTATAGTTGTGTAACGTTGGATCGGCGCCCGCCTCGAGAAGCGCCGCAATCGCCTGCAATGTCAACCAGCAAGAACGAAGCACGACATTACGACGAGAGAGCATAGACAATCGAGTAGATCAGGCCACGCATAGTAAATGGAAAGTAAATGTATGTATATATATACACGTATTTACATGCACCACCCATGTCTACATATTTTTATGTTAGATAGGTATGTACATATAAAAGTCTTAAATCAACATAGTTGCTACGTTTTAATTCTTGCAGTTGTTGTCCTACGCTTTTCCGACCCCCCCCCCCCCTCTCTCTTCTGTCCATTGTGTGATTTGTACATATAGATATATCCTGGGCTGGTGGATCCGCCCGCTCGTAGTTGACTTTGTCGCTAATTTGGCGGTAAAAGTGGACGTTATGCCGTACGTAAGGTACGATAACTACTATACCAAATGCAGTCGCGATCAACGACATTTCTCCGCTCCTGGCCGACATAGAACCCTGACATCAACAGACTCATATAAAATCATGCTTTCGTTGCTTCCGTCTTGTTTCAAATCAAACATGCAAAAGCGAAGAACAAACAAATACATTCGTCTGCCGCCACTGTAGCCAGACGCCAAAGCCATAGTTTATGATAATCCACTGTTAGCGGTGCAGTATCTACTCAATTGCAAGAAGGAATACAGAGCCTACTACTCTACCGCTTACGCAGCCGTTATCATGTACGGCCCGCCACGCAGAATACACTAACTACATACGATCTAATCCCTACTTTACAATCAACCACAGCAGATTTCATCATCCGTCTATGTCACACATTGTTTTCCCCATTTATTTGATAAGTGACTATTACACACCTATCTACACGTATGTCTATGACTTTTATCCGATACCTATCGTTTCAGCGTCACGCATGTGTGATGCTTTCATTTGGTTCGTCAAGAAAGAGAAACAAGTTCGCTTTTCGACGGGCCCGCGTCGGCCCTGATGTTGCACAGCCCACGACTCTCTATTCGCGTCAGATAGCGCGAAAAGCTCGAAGTCGGTTCGAAACGTCGTTCATGAAACGCTTCAATGTATATGACATAGACCCACTTTCTGGTCGCGCCTGACCCATCTGACTCAACTAGAAATGCAGCTGTGATTCGGGCGTCGGCAGATCGCCCGGTCCGATCAGCGTCAGCTGCGGCGCGGCAAGAGCGCCAGTAAGAAAGTGAGTGAAACCGATAATGTCGCGGTTTGATCTTGGTTGCTATTGAACTCTCGTGTAGAGACAAACGCCCCTGCGGCCCTGTAAACGCGGCCGCCGATCTGCCGGCCACCACGGGGCAGAATTTTGCCGTTGTGTGTGCAACAGCAGGGCGAGCAAATACTGTCGTAGCGCCATCAACAACTGTCTGTCCTGCTGTATCTGGCTCGATATCTCTACCTGTTCGCATGCTAAGGCTTCGTTTTCTTCCTCTCGAAACGTGCCAGAGTTACGTGATCAGCAAACATCACGATCATCATACTGTTGAATCAGTCAGTGTACTCTGTGTCACAGCCACAATGTACGACTTGCACCTCAAATATGGCGAACTAGCTGGAGAGTGCCAGCTAGGTAGCAACCGGAAAAGTAAATGTTGTTGCACCGGTAGCAGACTGAGCACAGGTCGCCATCGCCGCCGGCACCGCCGCCACCGCCGCTGAAGACGGCCTAGGTATTGGCAAAGTTGAAAAAAGAAATCGACGCCGGCCATGACATGGTCTCGCCCGTAGTGATTCAGCCAGTATGGCCACCCAGCCGGCCATCCAACCGACGACCACAGGGCACAATGAAGCCTCTCAATAGGAATTTCCACCCCACCACCCCCCCCACGCAGGGTGGTTGGGGGAGGGATGGAGGAGGGTCGTCCCCGCCCCCTCCACCCTCTGTGTAGTAGAATCGACTAGGGCCATTCATAGTGCTAGCGAAAGCATCTATCTACCTGTCTATCTGCCTACCGTAACAGCCCTAAGACAGTGAGACGGAGACGCGGGGCTTAGAGAGCACCCTAGAGCGAGCGCCGGCCCATCACGGCGCGAGTATCAACCGATTAAAACGCGCAAGCAAGGCGTACTTAAACACGCGACAGCCGAACGACTTGTGGTTATGCCGATAGAGAGATATTTAGATCGATAAAGCGCACCACAGACATCAGTAATCAAAGCATGAATCGTCTGTGTCATTCGTCTCTGATAGCTGATTGACGGATACAAAAGTGTCCAGGAATAACTCCGAATAAAAGATCAAGCAATCGTGGGCGATTATTATTATTGTTGTTGTTATTATTATTATTATTATTATTATTATTATTATTATTATTATTATTATTATTCGAAGAAGCTTGATAGGGTAGGGGCACCGGACTCCGACAGTTTAATGACTCACGACGTCACCCCATCGTCGTGTGTAGGGCGCGCTAGGTTCGTTCATTGCTTTGCACCTTTCTTTCTTTCTACCTGTGCTTCCTTATCTAGCCTTTCTCCTATCACGAGTGGTGGTGGAGGCGTTCGACTGTGAGGCTGTGCTAGCGGCGCCAGTCGGATACAG
Organism: Dermanyssus gallinae; assembly: GCA_003439945.1. Classification (NCBI taxonomy): domain Eukaryota; kingdom Metazoa; phylum Arthropoda; class Arachnida; order Mesostigmata; family Dermanyssidae; genus Dermanyssus; species Dermanyssus gallinae. The sequence goes on along the minus strand of QVRM01006562.1, from coordinate 1,947 downwards.
CGCAGACGCGTAAGCGCCGTCGATGCGGACGCAGGTAGCGTGATCGATTGCGCGATTCCACAATTTTGCTACAGTTGTTGCTAGTCCCAGTATTACTCACCACTTCAACTCCCACTAGTCCATGTACTACTACTACTGGTGATTATCACCGTTACGACATCACGAATACCTCTTGTAGCGCTGTTTCGCTGCTGTGATGCTGCCACGCACGGCAGCATCAACTGCTTGAAGTATGCCGAATCAGGCCGGCATTGGCATGACAAAAATGTAGATTATTATATTATTATTATTATTATGTTAGTGTTATTATTGTCGGCCAACCGCTGTTAATATCGTCGTCGTCGTCATCGTCATTGTCGGTGCTACAGGCGGTGTCGATTATTCGACGTCTAGGTACACTGTCATTATTACGGTGGCCCTACCGAGCAGTTGATTCTAGGAGCGCGATGAGGTAGTTCCTAAACAATACGAGGGGGGGGGCGGGCTGCAGGGACAGAACAGTGACAAATGTTCAACTTTGCATGAAACTACCAGTACAACAACAGCGATACTAACGACAGCAACAACAACAGCAACCATGACGCGGAGCATTATAGGCGTAAGCGATTTGTCGCTCTGGCTGTCGCACTGCATTACATGACACACATAGATAAGCTTGTTGTTCAGTGTGCCCGAAGAGATGAATCGAGACACAGAAGGGAAACGGCACCATCAAAATGATGACCCAATATTAACCCTTGATTACGTCAAGCAATTCGCTGTAATCAGACTAATATACCGATCGATACTTTACGAATCATCGATAAACAAGGACTAGCTGTCTCCCTGTATGACTGCACAACACATGCGAGATCGATCGAACGACGCAAGAAGTCACACTAGAGATGACGACAGAATATATATATATATATATATATATATATATATATATATAATTGTTTTATTTTTATTATTATATTTTCCTGCTTCTTGGACGACTGAGAAATAATGACGCTAGAAAACAGAACTGAGCTTCACTGAAGTAGGTCTAGCAACCAAGACGTCGCAACCAAGACAGTTTGATTTTATTCCTAGTCAATTCTATGGCGCCTAAATAAATAAATATATATATATATATCACACACGAAGTATTTGTGAATGAATGCATGCGTATATAAAATCGAACGATAGACTATGTGCGAATTTCTATAAGCTGCACTGCCAATGCGGAGGAGCGGACGCGGCGGAATCGACGCGGCCGTTTCGGGTGCAAACGTTTTTGGTCCCGAGCCAGCAATGGTCAACGTTCGGGTGTTGTTACAACGCACATAGACACACACACACACACATACAGACACCACGTAGAGACTGTGTCGGATACTCACATCGGGATCCTGTACGAGGCTGGCGACCATCAGTGCGGTGTTGCCCGTCTGCGTATCGCGTGCGTTAACATTGACGCCGTGCTTCTGAAGAAGCTTGCGGAGCTTCTTGACGCCGCCATCGCGGGCAGCCGCGACCAGTCGATGGTCGCCGTGCGAGATTCGCGGCCCGGGCAGGGGTGGCCGCCCGGCTGGGCCCCCGAGACGGTACCCGTCGAGTGCGCCGACAATGCGGACGACAGTCCCGACGACGAGGACTCGGCCTGCATCATGCCCGCCATCTTTTGAACAGCGGCAGCGACGACAGCGACGACGACAACAACCGATCAAGCAATCGATGATGCCGTCGTCCGTCTTCCGGTCTACCTCGACTACTGCTTCTTCCGGTTCTGCCTCGCGCTGCCTATGAGCGTATGAGGGAAAAGGAGGGAGGAGATGGGGGGGGGTGCGGTGTGCCCCCACGTCGAGTCGGTGTTGCGTAAATGCGACTTCGACTCTGCTCTATCGCGAGCGAGCGAGCGAGCGAGTGAGACTATGCTTGACCACCCACTCCACAGAGAAGGATGGCAAACAGCCCGATTAACCC